>BMAW01021634.1:0-78672 GCA_019974015.1 Nephila pilipes | reverse complement strand
ATATATATATATATATAACTAGATGATTCATACATTTCCTTCTCAGTAATTTTTATAAAAGTTAGTAGTTCAAAATTTAATTACCAATTTAAATTTCTAATCATTGTGTTTCAAAAAAAAAATTATGTATTTCACACTGATAAATAAGATAGACCAATTAAAAAATTCCAGAGGCTGGAAGAGCTAGTAATGGTCTAGTTTATTATATACTTACATTTTTACGAACAAATTTTTATTTTATATAATCTGAAATTCTTTTTGGTTGGATATATATAGATGATATAATAATATTTCAAAATAAATTTAATCCAGATTTTAACCTGGATTTAAATTTGATATAAACAAATAAAAAGTTTTTTGAAACAGAATATTTGGATATTAACTTGAAAGTGATAGATAATAGAATTATTCTTAATATATTTGGCAAGAAAGATAACTATTTTTTTCTAGTCGTTGTATTTTTCTTTGCTTTTGGAGTTTAAGCCTAAGTATTCGTAGAAATATGCTATTTAATTGTATTCTATGTAATATTAAATTGATTAATGAACCCTTAATTTTTAAGAACCATTTAAACATATTTTTTTCACTTAAATGTTAAAACTGATTAAATTACTATTTTTAAACCAAATTTAAAATATGAAAATTAGGAAATTGATTGTTTTTTAAAATTATAAAATAAATTAACTAAATTGATTTTTTTGTTTTTTATATTTACTTTTTGTTTGACTTTATTTTTAAATTTTTTTAATAATCTCTTTATTACCGTCGTTAAAATCTATTTACAATTTTACTCAAGATTTATTTCTTAATTCAAATGTGTTTATTTTATTTTGTTGAAACACTTACTAACTCAGGATGATCGTTTATGTTCATTGGATCCCTCAGATATTTCTGTAAAATTTCATGGATTTGTACGAGACTATAAATAAGGCTTTTATTAAAATTCATTTATTTTTAACTCACTATCTCGTATTGTTAATACTAGGTTTAATGAAATGTAAATGTAAAGTACAAAATTTTATCGTAACTACACAAATTTGACATCACTATTAATGTTTAGGTAAAGATATAAATTGAGACCTTAATGGGTTATTTAATAAGCTGAATTAACTTCTAAAACAAATATCCTTATTATAAATGCCTATTTTTTGTATGCAGGATATTTCGGTAGGAAATAAGTCTAAAATTGATATTCCGTGACAATTATTTAAATATTACTGAAATACGGTGTCTTACAAAACGTGTTCTTAAATGTTGAGAAATATGGCATACCACGAAAGCTACAACTTTTGTTTGTTACACACACATCTACGAACTGAAGGGAAGAGATACTTATCAGAATTTAAGTGAAGCAAGAAAATAAGTAGAAGAGACAGTTGCCAATTTTTCGGGCACGAATAGAACGTTAAAAGGCATCTGAGCTGGTAATTAGTACGATAATGAGTGAGATATCTGAGGATACATCTGAGTAGATTTTAATTAATCCTAAATCTTCATTACAGTGATGATTCTGTACTTAGTCTCTTTAGTATATAATAACGAGCGCTTAAGTGTATCATAAATAAACAGCATAATGAAGATTAAATTAATGTGTCAGATATACTTCCCTTGTTCCTTCAGATAACTAGGAGTATTTCAAACATCCAAAAATGCAACAATTAAAAAAAATTACATTAACTTTTAGGTGACTTATTTTTAATTCTAAGAATATGAAACTGCTGAAAGTATAAGTTTTATAACGAAAATATGAATTACATATTGATACAGTTACGAAAAATGAACTAACAATATTTTGGTATTTAAATTCACTATAAACTGAAACGTCTAAACCCACAAACTTATATATATTTTCATGCAATTCTCGCTAACAGTTTAGAATGCCTAATTTTCCAATATCAGAAACCATATTCTTTACGGAGACGGAAAGAGGTTTAGAATTTTTAACTAACAATTCACTAATCCACGTTTGAAAAAGGAAACAATATGAAAAAAAAAATCTCTTATATTTTTAAACTAACTATGAAAATTCAAAACATCTCTTAGATTGTATTAAATAAAATAGAAAAGTTAAATAGTAGTGGAATAAAAGTTAATTCAAAAAATATTTAAATATAGTTATTGAAAAAAAAATTATGCTCTTTGCATGGTTAATTGTCTGCACAGTATAATCTGATACAAATACATCTAAGAGCATTCCCCGAATATATCTGAAAATATAAAAATGATTCGAAATAAATTTGAAGCACAGAATATTGAGATCTATCACTACATATGTCTTCAAAAAATTACCATTTTGCTTGAAGATAATTCTGTTTTGAAAATAATTATATTAATTAAGCTCATTAGTTTAATTAACTAACATTCTTATTTATTTAATTTTAAGCTTTACATTGTGAAACCTGTTTTATTTAATTAACATACTATTGTATAATAATAAACAACTTTTTGATTTTTAACAACTTTGTGTTTTACATTATTATAACTAAGAATTTCGAGAAATTGAAACTGAATGCATGTGACTTTATAATAATATGTTTTATATTCAATAAAAATGGTGTAATAAATATTATTTTTTTTAATTTATAAAAAGGGGATACCTGGGATAGTCTTAACAACTATGGAAAGAAGTTAAACAGCTGCATGATTACTTTGTATGCATAATTTTATCAAGAAAATAAATATAGTAATAGTTTAATCACACAAAATTAAAACACTTGACTACTTGTTTCAATGGTGATTGTGGAAGCTCTGAGGTCAAGGTTGCGATCTCATGGCTGGCGTTGTTTCCTTCCAGTCGTGGGCTCGAACATCAATGCCACTGAAGAACCATTGTATAGTTGGTCAGATGCAAATTAAATCTAGTCGACGTCTCAAGTCCTTCTTTCGTTGGCGTGGTGTGAAAGTATCGAAAGGGAGGTGCCAACTCAATTTTCATCCTCGTCATTTGATTGAGATTCAAAATTACGAGATCCATTGTCAAAAGCCAAATCTAGGTTTTTGTACCAATTCTGGTTAAATTACTCGCTTTTTAACTGTCTTGGTATTTTCATTGGTTATTTTAATCGCTTTAAATTGAAAATTATAAATTTGTGTTTTCGTAACTTTGTTGGAGTAGCTGACTGCGTTTTCGCTTGCTCTTTTACCAAAAGTTTTCATTTAAACTATCCTAATGTTGAAGTGTACCTATTTGACTAAAAACCTTGTGTGAAAATCTTTACTTGCATTTCCGGCTAAAATTCTGCGTTCTTACGACTCATAAAATTACTCAACACATTTCTTAATTAATTCAATTTTGTGTTACATTTCTTAACATATTTATTTTCTTTATTGTGGGTAGTTATAGTGGTATACTTGTATTTATCTACATATTTCTGTCTTATATTTCAGATTTTGTTCAGTAGTTTGTGGACGCTTTATATATTATACAATTTAACCTACTATATATCTTATATCTGCAAGAAAATTCCTATTATTAGTTTTTTTTTAAATTCTTGTTATGCATTTTCTGCTCAGAAAATATATTGAAAGCTTTATTTACTTTTGATTTCGAAATTATGTAATATCTTATGTTCTTTTGACAATAAATGCTGAGTGCGGGGGAGATTGTCTCCAGGAGACCAATTTGTAGCTCTAAGGCCTTTGGGTGAGCTCGGTACCCTAGGGCATTTTACAAATGGTCCTCGTGTTGCTTTTAAGTGTGACGTTAATAAACATTCAAGCAATCAATCATTTAGCTCGTATCAAAATTCAGAATGCAACAACGATTACTCCTTCAAAAACTATATATATATATATATATATATATATATAATAATAATAATAATAATAATAATAATAATAATAAAAACTTTTTAAAAGGAAACTATTCTTTTATTCATTATATATATTTACAATACATTTTCTAGTATGACATATGTCCTCTCTTAGCAGAAATGACCTTTTGCAGACTTTTTGGTATTGATTCTAATAAATTAGTACACATGCTCTTGAGTTCTTTGACATACGTTCATTTGTTGTAAAATCCATCTTACATAAATGCCTCTTCACAATATTCTATAAGTTTTCAATGGTATTTAGGACTGGTGATTTTCCAGGCCAATCAGGCATTTTAATTGAAGTTTCCAGCATAAATTCTTTTGCAGTTTTGAATTGTGACAAGGAGCCAAGTCATGTTGAAATGTTCCGTTAAAGAAAAAGTCAATGAAATATTACATCGTAAGATTTATGAATGGAAAATCTTATGAACTTAATATTTTGATGTATTTAGTCGAATTCATTTTGCTTTGGTTGAAGCTTCCACTGCAATCATCTACTTCAGAGAGGGTTTTACAGTCTGAGGGTAATGATCCTGTTTCAAAGGTTCACAATCCCTTTGTCTCACATCTGAGATGTATCCCTGCACAAATGAATGACTTTTATCATGGAAAACTACTATCTTCTAGTCGTCAGAAGTCTATGATTTGTATTTGTTTTTTGCCTATGCTAAACGTTTTTTCTCCATGGTAGGAGTTAAAAATGATTTTTCTGTTGGACTCCTTGCCTTTAGGCCAGCATTCAAAAGCCTATGCGGCATAGTTGAGAGATTACAATCGAAACTATCAAAACTAGATGCCAATAAATCTCTTTGAAAGTCAAAGCTTGTTTTCCTTCGATTAGTTTTGCTATTTCTTAATAGAATTTTATCAGTTTTTGTAGTAGTTTTCCGCTTGCACTAACATCTTTCTTTTCTTTCTGGTGAGGCTGCTCCGCATTATTGAAATGAAATTAGGATTCTTAAAACACTTGATTCGCCTTTCCAACTCCAAACGCTATTTTTCTAAATGTCATAGAAATGTTATCTTTAGGAGCTAAAATTTTAGCACGCTTCCTTAGAGTTATATTCCTTTTTGAACACATGAATAAAAGAGAGAGCAAACACTAACAACTGGCTGCCTCGCAACTGAAGAGTAGCAGCTAAGTATTTCTACACTAAAAACAATAAGTACGATCAGTCACACCTACTCTAAGCAGTTATATCCGGTTTCAGGTAGTTCACACTCAATTTAAGCAGATATGCTTATTATAAAATGCTCATTTAAAAAATAATCCATTATATATACACTCATGGACAAAAAAAATTATCGCACCAAGAAATAATTGCGGGATTGTAACGAAACTTGGCATGAAGGTACATGTCAAGAAAATATGCAAATGATTAGAAATGCAGCGTGATTGCGCATTATGCATAGCCGGTAGAGGGCGTTTAACGTCGTTCTCCGTGGAGTATAAAACAGATAACCAAAGATTGTTTGAGTGTGCTGAATCGTTTATAAAGGAAGAGCTGAGGTAGACATGCCATTACGCCGTTTTCGAAGACAATATGAGCAGCTGTCGCAGTTTGAGAGGGGGAGAATCATCTGCATGATGGAAGCTGGGTGATCAGCTAGGCGAGTAGGCCGCTCTGATTGTGTTGCGAGGAGGTGTTGGGACCAGTGCATCCGAGAGATGTCATTTACACGAAGACCAGGCTCAAGACGCCCTCGACAGATCAGTCGTCGAGAAGATCGCCACATCGTAAGAAATGCACGCTTATAGCCAACTGCTTCATCGGCCATCATCCTGACGCAGGTAGCATCTTCTCTAGGGACCCCTGTGTCTTCTCGAACCATACGGAGGTGCCTGGCTGAAGAACATATGGGATCGCGGTGCCTATTAAATGTCCTGCCCTTGACGCCCACCCATCGACGCCTCCGTTTAGAGTAAACCCACGCACGTGGAAACTGAAATGCAGCGGAATGGAACCAGGTCGCCTTTAGCGACGAATCCAGATTCAATCTCAGCAGTGATGACAATCGTGTTCGTGTCTGGAGACCCCATTTTGAACGCCTCAATCCTGCCTTTGCTTTACAGCTACACTCCAGTCCCACAACTGGCGTGATGGTATGGGGTGCTATTGCCTACAATACACAGTCAACCCTAGTATTGTTGCCTGGCACCATGGCAGCCCAGCGGTATGCCCATGACATCCGGAAACCACATGTATTGCCACTCATGAACGGCTCCCAGGAGCCATTTTTCAACAAGACAATGCTCGGCCTCACATGGAAAGGGTGTCACAAGACTGTCTCGGCACTGTTACTACCTTTCCTTGGTCTGCCCGGTTTCTAGATTTGTCTCCAATCAAGCATAGCTGGGATCATTCGGGACGGCGAGTTGGACATCCCACGAGTTTGAACGAACTAGAGGCAAGATTACAGCAAATATGGAACGAAATGTCTCAAGACATCATTCAGAACTTGTATGCCTTAAAGCCCGATCCTATCGCATCATGCATTCACGCTACAGAGGGTTCAACAGGGTATAAAATCTTCCATTCTTTCCCCCTTTTCTCTGAAATATATGATCCTTTTTCTTTGATTATCTACTCATTTACTTATGTTAAAGTAGTCATTACGTATGTAAAATTTCGTTTCCTTTTGACAACTGCTTTTTGGTGCGCTAATTTTTTTTGTCCATGAGCATATATATATATATATATATATATATATATATATAGAATATTTTTATAATGAGTATTTTATATGTTGCCATAGTTACAATCAGTTACACTATCTTTGTCTCTTTTACCTCAAAATTAGATATTCATGAGCAAAAGGCTTTAAATCTTATTAATTTCATATGAAAAAAAAACTCTTTGTATAAATGTCCTTCATTTTGACACTTATGAAACAATTCTTTGAGTTCTTAAGCTTAAAATTACAAAATTTTCATTTGGTTGCCAAATAAAACTTTTAAACTTGGAATTTTCAAATAGGATTTTAAACATGTTATTCAATATATTACATATTTGAAAAGCATTCATAATTTTTTTGTCAAAACTAATTGTTGTGATTGTCTATATACATCGCACAGAGAAGCAACACGAGGGCGATTGGCAGAATGTTAAAGGGCACCAAGCTCACCCAAAGGGCTTAGAAACGCAAAGACAGTCACCCCCGCACTCAGCATTTATTGACAAAAAGAATTCTTTTTTTTTTTAGAATGCATATGAATCTGTGTTCCATATACGTCACGACTGCCTGCTACCAACGGATGCTGACACTATGACTCTCGCTCACAGTGAATGGGCCTGGTGACAGCCAGCCGCAGCATTAGTAAGAGATATGCAAACAATAAGAAAAATTGAAAATTCAGAAATGAAATCAGAAATTTAACCGATTAGGAATTTTTTTTTATTTATTTTAGGAGCCGTAAGGACACAGAATTTATGATAGAAATACAATGAAGGATTTTCACGCATGGACTTCATCCAAAAAGGTTTCGCTTGAACAATAGGAGAGTTGTAATGAAAACTTCAGTAAAAGAGCAAGAGAATACATAGTGGACAGCCTCTCCAACAAAGCCCCAAGAGCATTAATTTGTATTTTTCAAATTAAAACGATTTAAATAACAAACGATGGCAGCACGACCTGTTAAGAACAGAGTAATAAAACCTGAATTGGAATAAAAATTCAAATTCGGTCTTGAAATAGAGGACTGTAACCGAATACTGTTATTACTAATAGAGCACCAGAATAGCCAGTCGGAAAGAAGCGTATTTTTCAAAATCTTATCATATTAGTCCGAGAGACAGGGACATTAATTTTCTCAGTATTAGTGCCAGTGTGTTTTGCAAATGAAACCAAAGTTTCGTTGTACTAATCTACTAGGTTAGCCCGAACCTAGTATAAATTGTAAAAATCAGATTATAAGTTGTTAATTTTTCTTTAATAATATTAAAAAAAGGATGATTTATTTCTGGCGTTCCACAGTAGCAATATTGATGATAAACTGTTGAAATAAATAAAAGCTTTGAAGATATGAGTCGGTCCGTAATACGGCAAGTCCGAATGTCGAGAACTCGGTCTGGAACTCAGAGGAAACAGGTAGTCCCTATTCAGGACACCCCGTTGAAAGACACACATGGCGAAATCTAGCATTCCCTTATCCACACTTTCACACCACGTCACGGATGAACTTGAGATTAAGTTGAACAGATTTAACGTATTTTACTCCTTCAACATGGCGGGTTTTTTTTCTTTCTTTTCTTTTTGTAACTGAAGTGCTCGAATCCACGTCTCGACGAAACACTTGTCATCAATTCGCGATCATGACCACTAGGCTGCCACAGCTACTCGATACTTTGAAGAAGTTTATATTCAAAGTTACTCTAATTTGATAATTCTTAAAAGGTTTAATTAATCTCATGATAATATAAATTGCATTAAAGTATAGGTTCGAAAAAGGTAGATTAAAATCTATTGTCGACAAAACAGAGTATTTCACAGGATACAATTCATACGCAACGAATAGTTTAAAATTAATTACATAAAATATATTATCCTTTTCTTTTACGCTAAAGGAAAGACGCTTAAAATAAATTTCTAGATTTTTTTGAAAAGAAACAAATAAAGGAATAAAAATAGTTTCTGTGAGAAGTAAGTGAAATACTGAATCATTCTTTCCATTTTCCTATATCACAATAGTATTTGGTGATCGACAACAAAAACGTGACAAGAAAACAAAAAAAAAAAAAAAAAAAGTGGTCCTTGCTTCGTAACAACATATGCTTTTAAAACCGCTTTTGAATTCCGAATAGACTAGTGTCTGTTACAACGAAACTTGGAAAGAAACTTTTTGCTGTTTGTAAGTCAGAATTTGGAACATTTCCCATATGTATTTGCTGTCTATTCGGATAATTACAAAACAGAAATGTTTCTATTGTATTATTTGTTATAAAATAAAATTATATTATTACATATTTCGTAATCTGTAACTTATTTTCTCTTACTTAATATTTAACTTATTTCCACGATTCATAGAATACTAGCTAATGAATATTTAAGTTTTAAGAAAGTCGAATGATTTATATCCAATATTTCAAAAAAAAAAAGAATTGATTAAATATTTGCTAAATAAAGATGATTCAATTTAATATGAAAAATTTAATAATGTGCATCACTGACTTTCAATATATGAATAATTTTGCAGAACAAGATGCAACATATTCATTTTATATGATCGAATCATATTATCATTTTAAAAGTACCTATTGAAAATTCGAAGTTAATTTTTATCTCCGGTTTTCAAAGAATATATTTAAGACAAAAAAAATAGCCGTTAATAATAAGGTATTGTTTATTAATTGTAATTTATACAGATAGCTAATTGCATTAATTTAAATATGCATTAAACATATGGGATTAATTCATTACCGATTAAAATTGATTTAACAGTATGGGTCCTAAGCTAACTGGCATTCTTAGTTATATTTTCACGGAATAAGTTTCAAAAGGTACTTAAAAAATCTTTAAATGTATCTCTATTTGTTCATTTTAATTGAATAAATGATTTTTAGAAATTTTGCTGCTTTGAAAAGGAAAGACAAAATGTAAAATTAATAGTGGTCAAGTAATTGCTGAAAATTTAATTGATCTTTGATATTTGACAGTTAATGACTTTATCTAAATATTTAATTGCTAAATATGTTGTACAGCACAAAATCGAAATTTTGTTTTACCACGGTGGCCAAGTGGTCATGGCATCGATTCTATGGTAGGTGATATTTCAATCGAGCTGCGCGTGCATATCTTAATTTTATAATAGAAAGTTTTTTTTTAACATCACTTAGTTAAGCAACACGATGACTACTGGTGACGTTTCTTGTAATTTCGAATCTTAGTCAAGTGACGAGGGCGACGCATAAGATGGACCATTTCTCCAAACTTCCATACAAACTTCAAAAACTGGACGAACTTCCAATTGGAGGAATTGGTAACTTGATAGATTTAACGTACATCAGTTCCACTATATGGTGGAGCTCAGAGAAATCAGTATTCCACAACTCGACGAAATTAATGCTCATGGCAAGTTCTCGAAAATAAACAAATGGTTGGTTATCACGGTCATGAGTTCCGATACATTTACAGATACATTGCGTAGAGAACATGAAGTATTTTGAGACCAGCAAGGTCTTAAAGTCCTCACAATAGGTTTTATGAAACCAGAAAAGCGGAGTGCTAGATCACTCATCTTGTATCAACTGCCTTTAATTTTCGGTTCTTGCCCCATATTTTAATATTAGATTGACAGCTCTGAGGACACGAAAGAAGAAACAAAAATGCTTTATTATTAGTCACTGATGGATAGTAAAAGTCGCTGTCTATCAAATCCCAAATTAACTTATTATTTCTATCGTAGAATCAACTAATGATTTTTAGCTTATCAAATCACTTTTATGATTCAATCACTCCACAAACAACCGATTCTTATCTAAATGCTTCTACTATAAAATCGGTTTCGATCTACGAATCTAATAGCAGAGTATCAATCCAAATAACAATTCTTTGTCAGTAAATCGTTAATCCTCTATCTCCCTTCACTTTTCCTTAATTCTATTTCACTTATATATCATTATCTGTAAATCATCTTATTTCTCTTCTATCTTCATGTAATTTTCCTAATCATGCTTCATTTGAGTTGGGAAGAAACTGTAATTTTTGGCAATTTGATTTCATGTAAAGATTCCGAGGTTAGTGAAAAAAAAATCGTAAATAAACCCAAAGTTACAACCTGACCGGGGTTTTTAAAATTGAGAGATCCATTACCTCTAGGTCCTAGAGTAATTCTCATATTGCTCTTACATGTGAATGTTAATAAACAATCAATCACGCAATCAATTCAAAACATTATTCATATCAATTCATTATCATAAACTCTGCGGAAATAAGTTAATCATATTCCTTTTTACTGTTATTACTTACCAAAGTTATCATTTGGTTCATACCATGATGTGTTTAATAATTAAGTAACATTTAAAATTAAGAAGATTGTAGAAAAATATATTCATAACACCATACCATTTTGGATTCTAAAAAACGTTAAATGGCAACAGCCGAGACAGAGTTGAAATGTAGTTTTTGTGTATGATGAGGGATATGAGATGAAAAGTAAGAGTTGTTAAAAAAATTGTGTATATGTAGGAAAGTGGCATGCTCTAGTTATGAAATCTGAAGTACAATACAATACCAAGGCTCGATAAATTTTAATTTAGCAGTTGTAACGGAAGGAAACTTACACATACCTATGCACTAATCGTAATACTTACACTGTTGGTTACTGTCTTATACAACATTTGTTTATATTATTCGTCACATCGATGAAGATCGTCTCTTGCGATGGCATAGATGCAATGATAAATGGCATATATATTTACTGTGCGAGAAGGAAGTACAGATATATTATGCGTTTTACTAAAGTATATTATGTGTTAAGATTGAAGCTACTGAATGCAAAAGTAAATATAAGAAAATCTACGAAAATCAATAAATTTTAACTATCGTTAATAAAAACAAAATGAAGACGAAAACAAAATTCAATATCTTTTTAAGCAAATTGTTCTTTGGAAACCAAACGGAATGTAAAAGTAAAGAAATTCCTCCAAGATTCAGCAGTTTTATGTAAGTTCAATTAAATTCTAAAATAACTTTGAAAAGAAATGTGTTTTTCACAGCTAAAATTAAACATGGATACTTATTTCATCTTTTCTGTACACTATGCCCACGGTGGTCTAGTGTTCCTTCGAGTAGTGGGTTCGTATCTTGATCCCATTCAAGAACCACGTGTATTGACCAAAGTTCAGAATTACGAGGACCGTCGCCAATATCTCTCGTGTTATCTCTAAATGCGGTCCCATGTCTTTCCATTGGCTTGGTGGCGCCAGCTAATGTGTCCTCGCCACTAGACAGACAATCTGAATTATAAGATAATTTTATCATTAAGACAATTATAAGACAATTTCATCAATTAAAGATGCTATCTAACTTTGTGATGTACTATAATTTTATAAGTAGAAGATTTATTATAAAAATTTTTAGATTTCATTTACAAGGAGTATTCCTAAGATATATCTTATTAAAAATATAAAATTAGGGACTCATGAATAGAGTGATTCTATAGAAATAGATACATGAGATTATATATTTAGAAAAAAAGTAATGAAATAAAGGAAAGAAGGGAAAGTTATAGTGTTAACGATATAGTAAACTAATTATCTTAATAATCATTAACTTTATAAAGCAAAATTGTTTGCCTAAGAAGTTTAAGAAATTGAAATTTGCTATTGAAATACAATATTAAATTTATTATGTGTATTTTCTAGTTAATTTGATCGGGTTTAGGAACATGTCGAATATCCAAAAGTAGAAAAATAATTATGATATTGAAAAAAAATTTAAAAATGCAAGTAATTTAAAAACTACATTTTTCAGAATTCGTTACCTGCCGTTTCAAAGTGAACAACAAATACATACAAAAATATCTAAAGTATAATCTATGTTTTAGTAAGAATATTTGTAATTTAATGCAAATTATTATTTTATCAACAATAGTTGCAAAATGTGATATAAAAATATTTTTTAAGTTTATAAAGAGCCTAAAATTGTTTAAATTGTTTTCTTTTCAAATGTCAAGCTAATTTTAATACAAAAAGGTTATTTAGAGCTGGTAAATAACATTTTTATTGTTAATTTGTGGGGAAATTACTCTAAAAAAGCATAATACACAAGGAACAGCCTCTACGGAACATTTAATCACCACTCAAATGGTATGCAGAACATGAAAACTCATGCCAAAATAGCTTTTTTTAAAACATTTGAACTGTTATTAATCAAGCCTAACAATATCAGAACGACACACATCTCGTATGCATACCACTTGAGGTACGCAAACATTTCAGAAAATAAAACATAATTCCAAAACACCATGCAACAACTATTTATCTAATCACATCAAAAGATTGATACATTCATCGTTAATTTGGATGAAATTATTTTATGTTCCTAAATATTAGTGTTTTTTATGTGCGTTAAGTATCGATCTTAGCCACCGAATATGAAATTATTAATTTCAATTAAAGTATAAAAAATTCATTCCCCTTTCATCGTATCTGTTGTTCGTCAATTAAGTTCTGCTTACAAATTTAGTCATGAGCCGCTGATTTGTAATTTTTCATGTCATCATTCGTCTCATCCTATCATAACAACTTTTACATATTCTCCTTTATCGAAAAAAAAAAAGAACAAGGATGGGAATATTGAAATAAGAATCGAATTCTTATGATGGATTTATAAGAAACGGAATAATTATTTCTAAAGATTCAAACGGAAAATAAGCAATATTCGAAAGCAAAATTACTAAGTTTTGACCACTTAACATCAGTTGTCGCCAGTTTAATATGTTGACTGACTTGGTTTTCCTTGTCAAGAAGAAAGGTGCTAAAACTAATAGTATTTCCTTTTTTAGTTACTGAGATAGCACTTGATTATCGTCCTAATTTTATACAAGTAATAAAATAATTTTATAAGTGATTGACTTTATTTAATGGACATGCTCATTTGAAAAGAAAGTGGATTCAGTGATTAATTGCAAACTTTCTTTCTTGGCAATAGTCGTGCTATCAAATACATTCTATCTCAGATATGGTATTATACTTTTCAAATATAATTCGCTGTATTTCTTAGATGTTTTCAAAAGTCTATTTTTAGAATTAATTACTACACATTGTAAGATTTCACTCATTTTAATTGAATCAATTCATTTGTTACTTAGTTACAAACCTTTTATTTTCAATGGCAACTTTAATGTCTGGAACTTTTACCTAAAATATAGAAATCAATATGTTTAGAAATGTGCTTAAGTGCATCTGAAATTCGTCTTACTTGATTTTTTCATAAAATTTTCTTTTCTTGCGTTTTATTCAATGCAAGACTTAGTTCTTTATAACCTCGTCAAAAACAGTAAAAATTGAATTAGTTTATTAAATAAGAAACTAAATAAGATATATAATCACACATTTAATTTTCCTGCTTATTTAAATATTTTTTCAAGGAAAAAGGAAGGATAAAACCTAAACGAAAAATGTTCTTAATATTTTAGATAAACTTCCCAAAATATCAATTCAAATATAAAAGCATACTTAAAAGAATTTTAAAAACTTAGCAATAAAAAATTTCCACGTAATTTTATTTGATTGATTAAGATATCTTATTGTACTTATAAACCTATTTAAACTTATAAATTCTTTTAATAAAATAATTAAAAGAATTTTTTTATTAAAAAATTTTTCTATTTAATATACATTATGATACAGTTATCTCTCTCTGAAAATCCATAGCTTTTAGACAAATTTATTAAAATAAAAAGAAAATGTTCAAATCTTTAAACATACACAACCAGGAAAAATTTCAACTGTAAAAAAATAAACAAAAGAAAACAAAAAAAAAAAAAAAAAAAAAAAAGAAAGAAAGAAAATTACAGAAAACAATTAAAATAAATTGTTTTCTGTAATACTTTTTTTTTGCTTTTGTTTGTGTTTTTTGCAGTTGAAATTTTTCTTGGTTGTGTATGTTTAAAGATTTGAACATTTTCTTTTTATTTTAATAAATTTGTCTAAAAGCTATGGATTTTCAGAGAGAGATAACTGTATTACAATGTATATTAAATTAATTAAATACTGTTTTATTTCTTAATACATATAAAGATGATACATATATTTCTTTATTTATGAAATTAATTTGTATTATAAAACCAAAAATCAAATTTAAAAAAATAGGAAGGGTCGAACCACTTAAATGCAAAACCAACATAATATTACACAATTTTTTTTCATTTATTCTATTTGATGCTGTATTTATGTAAGACATCTGGAAACTTTTGTGCTTAATTTATATCTATGGTGAATCCTTTGGATAAACTAGGCATGCGGCGAATGTAAGTCTATAAAATTCATTATGTATTTTCATAAATTAATTTATTTATTGAATTTCATAATAGTTTTTTTTTTGGAATTTTTGATTATGTCAGTGAAAAATAAAAATTTAATTTCAGGTATCAAAATTTGAAAATACAAATAAATGTCTCAAAAGATAAATCTTTTAAAAGTCGCATTTTCTGTACATCTAAGTAGGCTTCTCTTTCGAAATAAAATTTTTTTTTGTAGAATTAAACTTGGAGAAGCAAGCTTCTATGCTCCACTTGTTAGTTTTCTTTGATAAAGTACAACCAGTCGCATTGCAAAGGGAATTCAAAATTCGGTTTATACTTTAGGGAGAGTGAAATTTCTTTGTAGTGCACCTGCTTTATGTTTTTCACTATAATGTGCATGTTGGTTTATTGCGGATGTCACGCTGCCTTTTATAATTTTATTAAATATGTCTATTTCAAAGAGCCACTGTTTTTTTCCCGTTTCATAATTTAAAAGTATCGTTTTTTTCCCTCATTATTTAAATTACAAATATGTTTTAACGAGTAGAATCACACTTTATCTCTCGCAGTCGCACAAAAGGCTTATGACGCATAAGTATAGACAAGAATAACAAATTAAAAAATAAATAATAATAACATTTTCTCTCAATACATACACCCTACATAATTTTTCGTATCTAATTTTATAATGGGAAATCTTTTTCTTAAATATTTCATTAATTTTTAACTATTTGTTAGGTAAATTAAAAAAATTTCAGTTTGAAAGCAACGCCAAAGCATAAATTAGTTTTTTTTCCGCGTAAAGAAATATTTCTAAATACACAGTTTAGCATCACCATAGATCGGCTTACAGGGCAAGTAATAAAGTAATAAAGAAGGGGGGAATTGAAAAAGATAGGGAATTTTGTGGATTGTAGAAAAAAAAAATTGTACCATAAGAAATATAGAGTAAGGCACTTTAGAAAATGAAATCAATGTGTGTTTAGTGATTGCGGTAGCCGAGTGGTCATGGTCGTCAGCTTACGATTGGCTTTGTATCCGTCAAGTCGTAGGCCATAGTCCTGATTCCACTAAAACCAGCCGTGTAGCTGGGCTGATACCTGATATGTCAAGAGCGTGGAATGGGGTGAAGGTGTGGTTTTCCTCACTTGCCAATGTTAAAAGTTACGGTCGATCATGAACAATCCAAGTGTTAAATATTATTCTAACTTTAAAAAACATCCAATCAATGTATATTTCAAAAAGCACGGGGGAACTGACAGCTAGTATGTTAATGTGTTTTAAAATATAACTTTTTTTTCATCTCAGAATTCAAATAATAATTAGCGCTTGTTTTTTATTATTTAAAACTTGAGGTTTTCAAAATGTATCTTAATAGAATAGGAAAGAACTATATTTTACAAACTTGTAATCAAATTCTTAAAATCAGTTAGATGAAAATATTTGTTAACATTTTGTTGCATTGACAAGTGCCTTTCATTCTTGTATTATATTTCATATTAAAATTATAAGACTTTTCTTTCACCGAATATTTATCTTAGTGGGATTTTAATCACATTGAACGTAAAGACTATACATCAATACGAGCTTAATTTGTATGCAAATGTTAGAAGCAAAAACTCAACTGATAAATGAAAGTTTAAAATAAAGTAAATTTATCATATAAAGTTTAAACTTCAAAAATTACAAAATAAAACAACCGTAAAACTATAATACTTATATAATTCTTAATTTATATTAATTTTGAATTATTTCATTGTGATAGTGTTATATAAAAAATAATAAACATGAGAAACTAATTTGCTGTAGTTAAATATTATTCAAGACAAATTTTGTGCGAGAGAGAGGAAAATCAAAGGAAAAAAAAGAACTTATTATATCAATCTCAATCACAAATGCTATGTTACTCACGTTGAAGATTTTTGCTTTATGAAGATATTTTAAAAAGTAAATATGTGTTTTCCCCCTAAACAATTCCAAGAGGTAGGTAACCAATTGCTTCAAGCAATTTCGTGAGATTGGTAACTAATTTTTTCAGAATTACATTAAATTACAGTATCAAAACAATTCTTCATTAGACGAATTGTACATACGTATTATAAAATTTTAAAAATAAATAAACATTAGGGCTTATCATGACGCTAATAGCTATATATATTCCATAAATTATGTTTGCTGGTTTGCAGTTATACGCCTTTTGTTTCAAGTAAGTTTTTTTAATTTTTTTTAATCGGATAGTTTAAATATTGGATCATTATTTATTAGTTTTCTTTAGTTAATGTTTCGATCTTTCTTTTCATTTATATATTTTTATATTGGCTTCTTATATTGTTACTTGATGTCTTATTACTTAGTAAACTTTTAAATATTGGATTGTTATTTATTTATTTTATTTAGTTAATGTTCTGGTCTTTTTATTTATCTATCTATTTATATTCGTTTCTTATACTGCAATTTGGTCTCATAATACTTTGTAAACTTTTAAACATTTTTTTTGAATTTGCATAATTTTTATATTACATTTTCCTGTAGGTGGATATTGAGTCTGTAAAACACGATGAAACCAACAAATCTGTCATAAGCTTAATTCACGATTTATAAACGCGTCATTTTGCATTTTCGATTACTAAATTTTCTTTCATTTTTTCGTGCTTAGATTAGCACTTTTTCAAATTTTGAGCTTTTTTATCTCACTATTTTTGTCAAGTAATTGTTATCTTTTTTATTTGTTTTGTAGAATAGTTTTCTTTTTTAAGATTTTTGCATTAAGAAAATGCTCTTTTATTTCTTTTACTTTTTCTATAATCTGAAATGTTTATATGCAAGATTATATTATAATTTTTAGGAATTCTACTAAGCTTTATTTTATTTTCTATATTTTTTCAATTAATTTGCTGCACCACTACCATTGAAGTTTTATCTGAGTTACACTCACACCCACCCAGCTACCTACACACACGCACACACAGATATATATATATATATATATATACATATACATATTAAGGTGACCCTTATGTTTTGATATCTTAAATTCAATTTGCCCACCACTATTTTCAGAACCTGGTGCTCATTGCTGTTAAAATGGGAAATTCTTTGATGTAGGTAACAAATTATTCGTTCACGTCATGCTCCATCGTACTTCGGCTTTCCGTCATTTGCACTAATCGCTGTCTAAATCTGCTACGAGTGCAATTATGACTTCTAATTTCAGAAGTGACAGCAAATTATTTATTTAAATAGCAGATAATGTCACTCAAATATCGGCAGCGAACTTCCATCTAGTGGACAAGCAATCTCGATGCAATCCAGTATTTACGAAAATTTAGATTATCCGAAAGAGAATAAGCCAAAGTAATGCTCCAATGCCTCACTTTTTGGAGAATGAAAAAAGTTGTAATGAGTGACAGCTCATTTCGTGGAAAATACCTTGATGCTTTCTTGTTGGAGCAATCTTCTAAAAATGTCCGCAATTCATCAGACATGAAAAAAGAATATGAACATAAATTTATATCAGAATTAAGAATTTATTTCTTTTGACGTGGCTCACTCTACTGCTTTAGAAATTATTAAAAATAGAAGACATAAATTTGGACTGAAACTCACACACATATAGAGAATAGGGAATGCCTTGATGGAGTCGTTATGATTCCTTAATGGCAAAGCTTGAAGAAAGGGCTATTACTGAGAACCGAAGAACATAAAAACATAATGCTCAAAGTTCTTTGTAGCTCGAAGATATTTTTCAATTCCATGCATTCATTAGAAGATTCATCAAATGTAGAGGTAACTTCTGAACATCTTGGTCCCTCATCAGACCACTAGAAGAACCCAGACTTTTCATGAATGATACATATACACTGGTATAAAATTTCAATATTAACTTTTACATAAATATTATTATTTGCTTAAGTGAAATTTATTTATGTAGAATAAAATGAAAGTTTTATTTATCTTCAGAAGGTTTGCTATATTCAAAATAAGTAAGTCATCGTTCTATCCGTATATAGTGAAATCATCTCTATCAACATAAATTTGCTTATTATAATGTAAGTAGATATTAACTAAGTTCATTACTCAGTAGTCTTACTTGTGGAATGCCTTTAGTTTATTTAATTTTTTATCGTTTTATACATTAAAGTTTTCTTTCTAAGCACAATATTAGCTACAGCTTTAAATTTATCAAGATAAATAAATTCATTAGAATAATAATTCTTATAAGGAAAATAATAACATTTTAGATCATTTACTTCCATTTAATTGAAGGTAGCTTGAAAATCAAAATTATGTATTTTAAATAAGTTTTTGTCTTTCATCATTTTAATGATATCTAACCTATTTTTATTAGTACAGTTCTTTTAAACTTATTAATAGAATCTGTAATTATTTTTTATTGTAATTTACCTGTTGTGTGTGTCTGTGTACAATATATATATATATATATATATATATGGGGGGGGGGTGGGTGTGAGTGGGTGTGCGTGTAATTTTCAATATTCTTCTGGCAGTTTCTTTACGTTACACTTTTATTATCTGTTTTTCTTTTTATGAAAGTTTATATTTTTGTCCTCTTTCAGTTGTCTGATTAATAATTTATATTTATTTTAGTTATTACTTTTTAATTTATGTGCATGTAATTAAGAATTCAAACATGATTAAAAGAATTTCTGTTGTATTAAAAGATTTATAGTAGAGTTAGCTATCAATTATTTTATAAATCTGTTAATATTTGTTTTTTATTATTTTTAATTAATTCTTATTAGACTACTTTTAAACTTTTATTTTTTCTATTTCCTTATATATATATATATATATATAAGGAAATATATATATATATATATTTATACTATGTACTTATATGTGTGGATGCACATGGTTGTATGTACGCGTATATATAATCTGAGCAGTGAATATGCTTAGTAGTGAATATAAACAATTCAATACTTGGTTTCTAATAAACAAAACATGATGATATGATATGAATTTGCTTGTCGAATTTGAAAATATTATAATTTTCAACAGAAAAGTAGTCTCACTTCAATTTAACTTAAATGTGGAATTTGTAATATTTTCTTATTTCGTATAGTGTACAAAAATTGCAAAAGACTCTCAAGTTTTCTAATATAATAATGACGATGGGAATTATAAATAAATATTATCTTCTTGTTTGTTTTTGAATATATATAAAATTGCTTTAGAGAATAACATTTTATTCATAATGTATTTATATTCAAGTATGCTATTCTAAAGAAGTTCTTATTAGTGAGGTTACTAAATTGAAATGTTAAGAACACAAAGACATAAAATAAATTATTTTATATTCCTAATTTATTTGGATTCTTCAAATAAATATACAACTTAATTGATTTATTCTTCTTCTAATAAATATGAAATATTGATTCATAATAATTTAGTCCTTTTTTTACTTAACTCAAAATTGCATTCCTTTCTGAATTGTTGAAGCAATTTCTTAAATTTTTGTAATTAAACACGAACTGCAGAAGAAAGGTATCTTAATAATTTCTGAAAAAATATGTCTGGAAATAATGCTATTAATATAAGCTTCTAAGTAATTTCATTTTAATTTCTAGAAATCGTTATATTTTTTAACTAGAAAATAATTATTTTAAAATTATAAATTTTTATAATCCACAACATTAATGAATGTATTTAGCATGTTTAATTCATAATACAGCTTAAAATTTAGAACTTCTATGCATTCTGAATCCTTTTGGTAAAACGTTATCATTTAATATGTTAAAATTAGTACTGTAATAAATCAACTAAAACACTTAAGTAAAAAAAAAATATTATAGCAATCTAAATTCCAGACATTCATTAATAACACAAGTAAACTAAAGTATATAAATTACATAATAAAACAAGAATTTAGCAACTAAATTATTTTTATTCAATGACGAATAAAATTTGTGAATGTAATAAAATAATTTATAAGCTTTTTAATTATTTGAAACTCACATAGCTACATATTAATAATTAAATTAAGTATTTATAATTAGTATTTAAAACATTCTGGATTCATTTACCAATTTTGAAATTTTGAAATGTAATTTACAAGTTGACATTTTGCTTATTTTATAATTAACTACCCAGTTACTAATTTTTCTACGTAATTAAATTTTGCTTGCTTAATTAACAGGGAAACCTTTTCCAAATATCAGTTTTTGGAACTTCACTTACATTAGATTCTCTTACTTTTAATACTGTAATTAGAATACCAAGCATATATAATACTACACATTTAAAAAATAGTGAATGATTACAAGAAACAAAAGTGTCACTACTTAACATACATTCACATCCCTACATTAAAGCTGAAACAGCTACAATAGTTTTTAAAAATTTTATTTGACCTAAATTTTCTACTAAACAACTATTAATTAATTAAGAGTGAAGTCAACATAGATTGTTTTCAGTGTTGAAAAGAATTGACACTTGTTTTTTCCCTTTTCTTTCAAAGTTTTAGTTAATTACAGTAATTAAGGTTTTTAAAAACACGAATAGCTAATTAATCATTTCGTTTTGCACCTCAGCGTTGCTAAGAATGTGTTAAGTAATATGTACTAATGTTACCTGTTCGAGGCTGAATCTGACGAACCCTTAATTTTTTTTTTCAATGACGGAATTTATAGACTTATATTTTAACCATATTTTTTTTAATTTTATTTCTCTGCTGTTACAAGCACAATAATAAATAATTCAACAATAATTTCTTTGATGCAGGTATACTAAGTTTTATCGCTATTGTCTCAAAAAATTTATATTTCTTTAACATATTCATGTATTGTTGATTTCACTTTGGGGTTAAAATAAATTTTTAATTGGATTTCTTCCTTTTTTCATATTTAAATATTATCTAAGCAATAAAGTAATGTTTTACCTGTTGCAATACATGTCCTTTAGTGCCTTATTGAATTCGAAGAAGATTAAAAATAATATATGAACAAAAACTATTTTGCATAAATAATGAAATCATTAGTCCTTTAACTATTGTCAAATATAACATTTTAGATAATGCCTTTTTATGTACCTTCTGATATGAATTAAAAAGAGATATGTTTTCAAAGTATGCTGTCTTTTAATAATGTTTTTTCATATTTAATAACAACATATATATATACTCTATATACTCTCTTTCTACATACAGTGGTGGCCAAAATTGTGGACACTTTTGGTAATTTTTATGTTTTTTCGGTTTTGTATGCTTATAAAAAATGTTGCGTTTCATAAAATGCAAAGTCGTAAGCATCATTTTAAAGAGGAATTTATACTGTATTTAATGCAAAGAGAAACATTCAAATATTTTCAATATAAAATATATGTATTCATTATATGTACTTTAATCTAAGATTCATACGCAGTTTGAAGTAGTTTGTAATGTCTAATTTTCATGATATTAATTGGTCATGAAACATGTTGACAAAACATGTCTAGAAACATGATGTCAGCAGAAGCTGACATCATGTTTACAGTTGGAAGAAGTCATTATTATGCTTTGTTATTAAGAAGGGGGGGAGACTGTTTTTTATGTAAAGAAGTTACAAGTAGGAACTGTTGCAAAAAATTTTAATATTTAGTCAAGAATTAATGACACCAATTAAAAGAGTAGATTGGACACCTAGAAAGAGATGTAAGATCAATGTAAGAGATCAATTTCTTGATTTTTAACTGTTGAAAAACTGTTACTTTTTAATGGTGCAAGTAAAATTAACTTAATTATTATAAACATTTTTACTAAAGAATAATGGCTTACATTCGTTTTTGTTAGGTATATTGTTCATAAATATAATGAGGCCACAAATTCAGACAAACAAGTAAGTTTTCTACATTTAAGTTACAAATTTTTAAATAAATAAATTTTATATCAAACTGGAAATGAATGTTGACACTCATTTTATTTATTACAAAAATGTCTCAATTGCTTAAAACGAGCACTATTTTAAATGCATTAAATTAATTTAATCTCTATATTCATAGTTTCAACAATCAATAATTATCAGCTTTGAAGTTGATTATGAATGTTGTTTTTTCCCAGCATCCTGGATATAAGAGCTTTTCTGAGCAAGAAAATCAAATTTGTTTAATAAATCTGATTATCGTTTATTATGTATTCAAGTAACATGTGTTCATAATATTAAATTAACCCCCACAGACGTGGTCATTATCAATTAACCATACCTTCAGTAATATAATATGTAATACAAGCTTCAAGAATTAATTGTTGGATGAAGAGCAATTAGTAGATGTAATTAAGGCGTGTTCTTTTACCGAATGTTCAAGAAGAATGTGAATTATTGAAGACCAAGCAAAATGTAATTAAGTAAAAGTGCTAATTTTCTTTACCTCGAAGAAAAATTTGAACTGGGCAATTAAACATATTTTAGACTTGTTTGGATATCACTTAAAGTCAATTATAAGTATGTTTAAAGAAACTTCGTGAAATACCATGAAAATTTTGTTAAATCCAAGACATATACAATAAATAGGAATATTATAACTAACTCATTGACCAAACTGTTTTTAATACATTTCAACAATTGACTAATATAATAGTTGAATTTTATGAAGATAAAATTTCTTTTTCCATTTTGAATTAAAAAAAATATGTAACTGAGAGAAACATTTGTACGTTCCATAGAAATGAATTCGAATGTGCAGAAATATAATTATATTAATTCAAAATTACTTTTGAATAAAAGTTAGTGAAAATGTATTGTATTACTCGAATAGTAGACTGTGTCATAGCAAATACTATGTGACATTAAAGACAGAGTACTGAGCTATCATTACAATCGAAATGCAAATTAGAAGTAAATGTTATCTTATATTTAAATACTTCACTGAAATATAAAATGAGGTAATTCGATACCAATGCTTTAGTTTTTTTTAAAAAAAATGAAGTATATAGATTATTTAGATTGATTCGGTAATTTTATGTAGTTCAAAATTTTTATGTAATTTCAGTAATTTTAACTCGTGATGCTTTTAAAAATGTATTGATTGTCGAGAATAATGATATTTAATGCGATGAAGCAGACTAGAGGAATGAAAATTCACAACTTTTCATTAACCATGATATAAATATATGATATGTATGAAAAGCTTGAAAGTGTAAAATAATTTAGTCATAATTTCATACAAGCAGTTTTTGAGAATAATACATTTCTAAGGCAATAAACCAAGTAAAATTGGAAATTACTATAATTTTTGTGAAGATTAAAGTAATAAAATGGAAAATTAAATTTTTTTACAATAAAATTTACAAGTCAGTAAGAAATGCGTTTTCAGATCATTCACAAATCTAATAAAATCAACATATCCAAGTGTTACTTAAATTTCAACATTCACACATGATTTACAGCAATATGAATTCTGACTTAAATTGTTTCTTTCTGCCCGTCATTCCTATTTTTTCTACATAAGAAGGAAAGAGAAATTAAATATGAAGTTATATGTATATTGCTGTCTATGTAAACTACGATGTCTGGAAAAATGACGTGGTATTTCAGAGAAACCGGATATCAAAACTTAACATTTTCAAACAAATTCTGAAACTTTCGAATGTAATATTTATAAGATTGCAATTTTTCCTTTTCTTCAGTCCCCCCAATGATATGAGGAAAATGCTGTAAATGTTTTCATAAATAAGTTCATATTCTACAGAAATGTTATTCACAGAAACCTTTTAAGTAATAATAATTAAGATTTTAAAAAGCTACATTTCATTATCGATCATATATATATATATATATATATATATATATATATATATATATATATATACTGTATAAAACGACGCACCAAGAAGGAGTCGTCCGATAGAGAAAAAAATTATGTACAGAAAAATTATTATGTACTATTTGGTGGATAGGAAAATTATTATGTACAGAATAGGAAATGATTAAATTTTCAGAAAAATTTAATAATTTATTTTAGAGTTACATAGTTATAAAGTGAATAGCTCAGTAAGGTGTTAACCCACCTCTAATTTGAATGCAAGCTGACGCACGACGTGGCATAGAATGATAAATCTCTCTGATGGTCTCCTGTGATATTTCTTAACATATATGCTCCAATTGTTAGGCTAGGTTATCAACATCCCTTGGCTAGATGCAGTCGCGTTCCCATCCTTTCCTAGACACACTCGATTGGAGAGAGATCTTGCATCATACCAACCTGATCAAGCCAAGCACCATTGTAATCTGGCTCAACAGTGTGCAGGCGTGGGTACCAGGTGGCGTAGCTGTCGTTAAGAAATTAGATTTCGCTCTATCAGCCGTCTGTGAATTGTCATTGTGGACACTCGTGTGCAGGGGGTTTTGTCTGAAGATAACAACGATGAATCAGGTGCTGTGACAGCTGATCTGACAATTACTGTTCTCTCAATCTGCTGCGGTCCAAGAACTACCGCTACCTTCTTGATGTCAAAATCTACCTTTGTCCTCCAATTCTTGCCAGGACCTTCTAATCGCCACATCGCTTCGACCCATATGATTAGCGATTCTCCAATTTTTCCAACCTGACTCTATCAATCCAATGATACCACCTCATTGAGACTCTGACAGTTTCTTGTAATGAGTTTGAATCGTTCGGCGAGTGATTTTTTCAGTCGTTAAAAGGTATCCTAAATCATAATGCAACAGAAAATTTGACCAACAGTTTGAAAATCGCTTCCTATTCACACCTGCTGAGTGCGGAGTGCCGATGCACTGTAGCTCTCTCAATTCATTTATTGGATGCTAAATTTTAATCATTTGCTTATTCGGTCCAATTGTCTTTGCATACGAAATTTCATTACCACCGGGCAACTCACTTTTGTTGAGTAGTATTTTTTGTTATATATATATATATATATATATATATATATATATATATATACAACGTTTTAGAATATTTATATTGTATCTAATGAAGACTATTTTCTTCTATTGCAAGAACACGCCCTGCGGGTCAGATTGCCAGGTCCATATGCAATTAGGTGTCTGGAATTGGACTTTGTGTATCCATTGTATATATGTATATATATACATACATATATATAACAAAAACCCGAAACTCCAAGAAGGAGTTGTCCGATGGATATAAAAATTTGCGGATAGGAAAATTATTATGTACAAAATAGGAAATGATTAAGATTGTATTTCGACATTGTATATTCATTGAACGAATAGAAATGTCCAACCTGATGGTCCTCGAGCTTAATATTCAAATTTTTATTGAACCATCTCTTTTTTCTCTTGGTGGGCCCTAATGCATCCAGAAATAAGAAACTTTCACTTATTTACATCTCCCTTTCCACTACCCTTTCAATTAAACATTATATACCTGTTATGGAATTTTTTTTCTCCATATATTACATTATTGTATTCCGTATAATTCTGTTCACTTGATAGTTCCTTATGAGTAATCTTTAGAAACTAACCATCCATAATACGAGTATCATATCAGAAAGAGAGAAATCAAAATATCTTACTGCCTGAAGAAAATCCCATCAGCGTTTTTGGTGTAAATAGTAAATATACAGTAAGTGTATCCAATAAACACGCTATGTGCCCATAAATTTACTCTACATTTTTTTACTTCAACTGTGAGTGAAAATTCGACATACAAAGGGAGTTCGTTACAAACATGTAATGTGTCTAAAGTGCAGTACATATTTATATATATTTCTTTATAGATTCATTTTAATACACATTTTTCGTGATGGCGTGATATCTTTCTCTAATAAGAATATAATTTGAAAGCATGTTTACTGAAAGTATTAAACCTTCTTAAAACCTGTGAAAGAAAGTATATAAAACTGAACATATGTATATATATATATATATAGCTGTAAAATTGGATGGCAGAATAAAGGAAATTTTTAATGTCACTTATAACAATATTTGCTAAGAGGAGGGCTTTTTCTTTTAAAACATAATTTAATAAAAATTTCTAAAAGGGTGTAATTGATGGATTAAAAATAATTATTTTCTCAATGTAATATGAATTGACTCTTAAATTATTAAACTTAGATAGCTTTACAACCAACCAAAAATAATTAAATTTTGCGATTTTTCAATGTCTTATGCAAGGAATTACATTGAAAATATCTGGAGTATTCAAATTATAAAAATTGGTTTGTTTTATATATTTCATGGCTATCCCTGTGAAAGTGGACAAAAGATATAATAATAATTTCTCAGTTAATGATTATTATTAATAAATACCAATATTTCCAAGAGAGGGTAATGTTTTGAAGATAGATTATTAACAGTAAATTTTAGTGTTTTACGACACTATTATTATATTATTTTTCTTAAATTTTAATATGTATGATGAAAGTCAATGTGGCTATACTATCAAATATTCTTAATAATTGATAACCTTACAACAACATATCAATGAATAACTTAATATTCTAAAGAATCACAGTATTAGAATTCTTAGTGGATGACTGCATTTATTGTTTTTAGTGCTATTAATAGGTTATTCATAAGTGATATTTTATTTCTAAAAATTATTTAAAAAGAAATAAGCTGTTTTCTGCAGTTCATGCGAGAAAGTCTGCGGAAAATGTCATCAAATATTGAAAATGCATAAGCTATTTCTATAAATATCTAGAAATGTTATATTTTCTTTTCAGATTTAAATTCATTTGAAGAAAATATTTTGATGGTTCGAATGATAAAATATTAAATATAGTTTTTAGCCAGAAAATTTTTATTGAAACTACAGAATCTGAGTTCTTAAAAACGCTTGTATAACTTAATAATGCCAAATACGTTTGCTTGAAAAAGCGTATGAGATCGAATTGGTAAGGAAAGAATTGATTATCTATATTTAATCAAGAATAAAATTATCAAACAAATATTAAATCTAAAATAAAGATATACTTTCTTAAAGTCTCATAAAATATTATAGTACATAAATTAGGACAGACAAATAAAATATGTGAGTAATGGTTAATTTTATTTAATAAAGGTAAAAAAAAAGGAAAGTAAAGTTAAAAAAAACTAAAAGCTAGTTTAAGAAAATCTATAAAGCTATGAGAAATACGTTGTATAAGATTATGTGTGTGTTTCTTTTAAAGTTTTGGCATCAGAAATAAAAATTTGTAAATGATTAACACAATTTCTTGAAAAAAATATCAGAATTTATTCAACAAGACACTTTCTAAAGTAAAATGGTGACCAATCAATACTGACTGAACATATACAATGTAATTTTTGCTGATTCAATTCACCTGATGGTAGAATTATTCTCTTCAATTAATTTATAATTAAATATACTGAGACCACATCAGAGACACCCAAAAAATACAGATTAAGAATTTAATTGCTCTTTTATTTCAGGAAAACATATTTAGAATTCTCAATTAGAGAAGAATAATAAAAATAAGCCTTTGTTCGAAGCTAAGTGAAGATTTTTAAAGGAAAGAAAAGGTGCATATTACGATTGCAATTTCATCGACGTCTTAAGACTAAATCCAGATCCAGCATCAGCAACTATGTAATTAAATTGCCTAAACTCAATTCAATTAATTCTTCTTTGATCTTTCCTCCGATTTCTTTATCTTGAGTCATTTAAAGGGAATGTTTTTATACTGGAAACTCTAGAAGATGCAGCTCTTTTCAGTTCACAAACTATTTTTGCAAAGACTTCAGAAAACGAACAAGTTATCTCTGTAAAAATGTATAACCTATAAGAAATAAATAAAATATAAGTAAAAACTCGGAATAATGCAAGAACGAGCTTTATATATAAAAAAAGAGAAATACTTTAACATTTCGGTGAAACTCTAATCGGAACTACATTCTCATATATATATATATATATATATATATATATATATATATATATATATACAGGGAGAGAGTACCAGCATTACAATTGATATTTTAAATATGTATTTCATAAGATAACGCGCTAAATTCATTTGTTCATTCTTATATAGGAGTTGCATTTTTATAATGAAATATTTTAATTTGAATGTATTAAAACTGAAATAATGTTTTACAGCAATGTAATTTTACAAAAAAAGTGAGATAATACATTAAAAATATCATTTACTTGAAAACCATTCAAAGCGATGAAAAATTAGTCATTTACACAATATAATGCGAAATGTAGAATTTTGTAAATATGGGAAATTATTTTCTCAAAATAGAGCTTCAGTAACCGTAGCTATAAGACAGCATGGCTTTTCCAAAAAAAAGTATAAAGTTAAAAGGAACCAAAAATTAGATTACTTTGTAATTAGTAAAACATAGCTAAAGGGTCTAAATTTGAAAAGCAATCTAAAAAATGATTCAATGATGTAAATGAATGATAGAACGAATTGATTTCCTATTTAATTATTCGCAAAGAAATTTATATTTCATAATGACTTTTTGTTAGAAAATAAAGTGAGATGGATATTTTTATTGGTGATTGTTGAAATTATTTGCACTAAATTCAACATTATTTGATGGAAATTTTTCATAAAAAAGAACAGCAGATAACAACTTTAGAACAAGCTTTTGACATTATAATATTAAGAGCATAGTACTAAGGATTTAAGTTTTTCAATTAAAGAATTTCAAATTGAAGCAAATTATTATACGGATTGAATAATATTTTATTTATCCTGTGTAAAAATTGCTTGAAGATTATTACTTACTTTTTACTTTCTTCATATATTATAGAAAGCCTATATGTAAAATACAACTTCGAATATGCTTAAAATGAATTCGAAAGTAAAATATAAAAATATTTCAGCAAATGTCTTGATATTATTTTTAAATCATCATTGCACGCTGCAAGTTTTAATTTTTTTTATAAGAATATGAGAAAAAAATGTATGCCATGATTAGAAGGTCAATATATTTTAATATACGAATAGTAGACAGTTTATACAAATTACAATATCAGGAGAAGAAAGTTTATACAATTTTCTACATCAAAGATATAATGTTTCCATGTAGAAAGAAACTATGAAGTATAATATGCACAAATATTTTAGAGGTACGGAAAATATATTATCTTGAAGAGAGTTACATTTTTTTTTTATTTTTACTTTTATGATACGATATCCTAACACATAAACAGACAGACTTCTTACTCCAAATTTACATACAGTATTTTCAAAAAAAAAAAAAAAACAATTTACAGTAAAAAATTAATTCAAAAATTGAAGGAATTTAGAAGATCATATACTTAATCCACCTTACAAAAATGTACATTCTGCAACTTTATATATAATGAAATACAATTTTTATTTATTTATTTTTTGCCGTCTGAAAGTTAATGGATATATATATATATATTTGCTATTTACTTATTACATAACTTTTATTAAAAATGTCTCCATGAAAGAGTTAGTCTTTTTCCTTAAATTTTGCAAGGTAAGTAAACAATTCTTAGAGAAATATTCTCCTAGCGCATTTTACTCTTATATAAAATAAAAAAAAAAATGAAACGAAATTTAGTTTTTTGGAAACATTTTCTCTGCATCTATATACGTAATGTTAGGCCAAAATCTCTGTTTTTTGCTTTAGAATCGAATGCTCAGCTATTGGAGCGAATGCCTAACTTTCCCAATGTTCAAACTGTGATGTGGTTATACCAAATGGTGCGAAGAATTGGAAATGGGTCGCGCACCATTACACAAACATCTGCTCCGTTCAAAAATGTCAAATGTCCTAAACGATAATAGTAAAAGGAAAGGGGAAATGTATGTGAGCATACACATTGAGAAAAACAACTTTGCCATTGAAACACTCGTCAAGCGCATTTTAGTTTATTACATTTCCCAGTATTTTGAAAAAAAAAGCGTAAATGCATCATAAATTTTGGTTTATTTATTCTAAGATTACTCTTTATTCAATTCCACTATCATCTGTAACAACATCAAGAAAAGCAATAATTCACGTGGGGAAATATTTCAGATAATAATGTAAATAACATATTTACAATGTAAAAAAGTATTAAGTTTAAAGTTATAAAATTGTTCTAACAACTTCTTTGCTTTGCCAAAACATTTTTGATTGTTAATTTTGTATCCATTTCTGAAATTTAAACATATAATTCTTTCATTTATCAATTATATTTCTTAGAGGACGAAAACATAAAATAACTATGCTCAAGACGCATTTTTTAATATTTATAATGAGTTTTGTATAAGAGTCGTCAAATGAAAGTGAGACTACTGAGAGGGCACTGGGTCCTAAACTTGGAGGCTCAGAGCCCATGCATGCCCCATGAGAGGTCTCTGAGCTATCCGAAAGCAGGCAGTGTCGTCGGAACGCGTCAGTTGTCTTTGATTGCGTAGAAACAAAGTAATAGCTACCGGTTGGAGTGTGGATCCTTCCAAACGTTTTCAGCATTCTTTCGTTTAATTTTCAACTGCAAAAATGAGAATCTAATTGAGATTTTATGTCGTCTCCAAATGCTTATGGGACAGAGTATCTCTCACGCATAAGAATGTATTGATGGTGGATCTGAATTTTGTAAAGGATGAACCAGTTAGAATGACAGATCTCACTCGGATCAAGTACATGTGTGCCGAGAGACAATTATTACAGTGGGCAGCTGATCTGTAGGCAGTATCTGATGAGGCAAAATAGGTAAATCACAACGAGCGAGATAGTGGAATCACTCTATAAGCATAGGAAGTGTTCCCCTAGTTTCATGAAAGTTAAAGCATCCTGCTTCTGGGTCACCATATACGTACTGAAAACAGCAATCAAGAATTTTCGATGTTAAATATTATTCAAAAAGATTAATCTGTTGCATGACAATGTTCGTCCTCATTTGCCTATTGCATACAAATATTTATCGCAATGATTTCATAGGAAGTTTTGGAAATTTGCAAAAGGCAAAGCGTTTCGGATCACCATTGAAGATTAGTTCCTTGGCCAATGATTGAGATTTTTCCTCCTCGATTTTTCATTATCTCGTGGACCTCTAGGACATTTGTATCAAAATGCATTGAAATTATGTATTACTGTTATGTTCCTTATATATCGTTCTGTATTTGGTATATACGTAACATAATTCATAACTATCATTAACTCTTCGAAGAAAACCAACAGCACCCTCACTTATACATGCGATTGCTGATTGTTAATATTTTAAGTTACTTTATGTTATACTATTAAAAGTTTGAATAACAAAGTTTCAGAAAAAAATAGTTGCATAATTTTACGCTAGCTAGAGTTTTTGTCCTTTTTTTGTATGAATGAACTACAACTCTTATTAAAATTTTAAAAAAATTATCTAGTTCACTTGATTATTACTCATATATTAATATCAATTTCCTAACTTTCTAGTACAGCGTAAAGTTGCTTTGCTATGTTTCTTTTTAAATTTAAGCTCAATAAAAATATCTTATGACTTGTGCTTTTATACCAACAGTAACCTTAATGTGTCTAATTTAAACATTCCTAAATATTTATATTGCATATACAATTATACCCTTTCAACTCTTTATAGAAAATTGGAAAATACTCTTATTGTTTTATTACCTAGGAGACGATTTTCAAACACAAATCGTCTTTTATTGCACTGTCGGCATTTATTTCATTGTGAGAATAGACTCGTCAAGAATGAACTCATAAAACTCTTTTCCGTGTTTGTAGGCTAGATTTTCAGTTAGTTGGTTGATTTGAATTGACATCACACTTCAGTTACACAATGAACACTTGGCAGCAGTCCACAATAAATTTCTGAGAAATTCCTTGGGGAGATATAATCCTTTTTTAATGGTATGACTCTGCAGGAGATATGAATAGGGCCCTTACCCTATAAGAGATCAATGGACTCCCGACACAATGTAGTTGCTGAGTTTTAACTGCTTTACTATCATCTGAGCTTTATGACATAAATATCCCATCCTTATTTCAATCTGAACATGATTTTTTATTATATAGCATTTGCACAATTTTATGCTATTTTATATATTATTATAATTACTATTTGCACAATTTTATGCTATTTTATATATTATTATAATTAATACTTGCACAATTTTATGCTATTTTATATATTATTATAATTACCATTTGCACAATTTTATGCTATTTGATTTATTATAATTACTATTTGCACAATTTTATGCTATTTTATTTATTATAATTACTATTTGTACAATTTTATGACTATAATAATGCAGAATTGCAAACTACAAATCAAATAAAGTTATATTCCTTTTTAGTGTTAAAATGTTCGTTTTAATAATATTTGAATATTACGGTAATTGAAAAAAAAAACTAATTCAAAGTCAAAATTTTAATGCGGGTTTGAAGAGATTTTTAACATTACCTCGATAATTTAAAGGTATAAGAATAACTTTTGGATCAATCTTATACTTGAAATATATGTATGAGTTGATTTGAGTCATAATGAACTATCATTTGAAAGTAGAGTAACCATGTTTTAAATTACCAGTAAACTAAAGAAATTTCACTTTGAATTATATGCAACTTTATAAGACCACATTAATGCGCGCGCGAGAGAGAGAGAGAGAGAAATTTATTTTGTAAAATTTCACATAGAGATGTGTATTATTTTTCAAATCCTTGTAACGAAGCTACGTGATTTTAAAATTTTATTCAAGATCACTTAAAATTAAAGTTTTAATGAATTTAATTTATTATGAAAAATGGATTAATTTGAAGAACTTTTACTCGTGTATTATGTAAGTAAGACACGCACATGCTACACTTATGAGTGTGATTCGTCTTTAACACGATTAAATACATTACACTAAAGGGAAAATATTAGCAGCATTACTTAATAGCACAGAATAAATTTACGAACTAATAAATGAGACGTCTAGTTAAATCCAAATTAAAAATTATATGAACTTTTTTTATATGATCGTTGGTTATGCATTTTAAACTATTATATAGTTGTCTCTTATGCATACACGAATGCATCTGCATTCGCCGAGAGCTTCTTTCCAATCATGGTTTTATATTATGCGAAACAAAAAAAATATAAAAACAGAGAGCTTTGTAAATTCTTGCCTTTCAAATTCAATACTTTTTGTGATTATTGCTCATTTAGTCTGTTAATATTTAGTGACGAACATGACAGAAATCGCTTTTTTATTTAATTTTCACATATTGTGATAATAACCGTCAAGAATAAACACGAGTTTTTCGGTCTTTATAATATAGTTTTTTAAATTTATTTGAAATAATATATGTAATAGAACATTAGAATATGCATAATACTGACAGATTTGGTTGATTTACATGGCGTATTCTTTTCTTACTACAGCGATAGCATTAACTTACGATATAATCTAAGTGGATTTTAAATGAGACATGCATCAACATCTGATTTACTAAAATTTTGATATTAATTAAGTCTAAAATAACATTATTTAACTCAAATTTTAAAAACGTACAAATAAATGATTGAACATTACGATATTCTATTCTACAAAACTAGAATTGATTCATAAAGCTGCATTCGATGGCACTAACAGTTGAATTTGCTTGAAGGCAACAAATTCACCATCCACAAGATTTCGGATTTCTCTTATTTTTGTGTGTGTGTGTGTGTGACTGCAGTATAATAATACCATTACCATTTATCAAATTTATTATAATACTGCCCATATATCTGTTTTTTCATTTCAAATCATATTAATATTTAATTTTTTTAAAGAAAATTATTTACGTACGGTAATATTTCAATATAATGTTCCCACAACGAGTTAATTAATAAATTAATCATACATAAAAGCCTTTCTCATTATTTTAAGAGTCCTTCACGCTTTCAAAGAATCCAACACTCTCTTTAAGTGCAAGAAACAAAACTTTAATGCATTTCTATTTGAAATTAACAGAGGGTGCTAGAATAAAATTAATTAGAGAAAACACTGCGCTCTTAATTCACAATAGCTTGTTTTACAAACCAAGGTCTAAGATTAATGTAACGATATCTCTAAGATACCCAATGATGGGAGGACCAATAATCAATATTGCATTCCGTCTGAGAAATGCAAATCCTGGTGCTTAAAATAAATCTAAATCGACGGGAATACATCGTTAGCTGTAAGCATTTTACTTATTCTCTCCAGAATTGCCTTCCTTAATTACGTCGCACAATGGACCGTCCTTGAGACTTAGACACTCCTGACTATATATTAAGTTTTCTGAATGGGAAATGCTTAAATGGTTCCTCTTTGTGAGAGAGGAACTGTTTGTTATTTTAGAAAGCGGCACCTGCGACACTTTCGGAGTGGGAATTATTCCGGTTCGGGTCGGAAAGGATTAGCTCTCTGTCGTTTCTCGGAGAATAAAATGGGTAATTGAGGTTGAGGGAGAGAGACAGTATTGTGAATGCTGAGGTTCTCCAAAAAATAGGCCAAAGAGAGAGAAAGAGAACTGCGACGAGCAACTGGGATAAGGGATTTCATTTCAAAGTACAGATGACAAGGATAATTACCTGAGTGTCGGGAGTGAAAGAATTGCCCTCTGAAACAACATCGATTGGCGAAAGCAACACGCTGAGATGGATTATTAATGCGATAACAAAGCTGTAGAATATCAAGCTTAGAATTCATTGGAGAATTCTTTATGCATGAATATTTTGAATCAATCTGATCATTCAAAATATTCATTAGAAAAATAAATTCTCTTTTAAATGGAAATGTGCCCCCTTTAGGCTCAAAGCAAATATAAACTGGTTTAAAGTCAGATTTTGAACTTTAATTTAATTTGTGCATATTCATGTTGTTTCAGTAGGTGAGGAGTATCCATGCATGAAAAAAGACCAAATTAATTCGTGAGACTATATTTACTATCAACAAATAGCTTGTTTACATTTTTAATGAATATTCAGTATCATATTTCCTTATTTTATTTTGTAAAAGGGATTTATGTAATATCGCCAAATATTTTAACACATTTTGTTGGTTTCTAAAAATTTATTTAAATTTTAAATTATTGATATTGCTGGTTAATATTTTAAGAGTAAAACATTTTATTTGTGAATGCAGACTGAAATAGTTTATATAAAGACTATGTAAATAGTCGAATGTCTTTGTAGTAAAAGTCATCATTTTTATAGTTATTTGGAAAATATCACATTAACTTTTACTGGCATGCAATGGCTTAAAAATAAATGTTAAGGTCCTACTTGGGGTAAATGTAATTAAAATTTGTTAAACAGTGGTTATTTGAAAAGTACTTTTGATATAAAAATTGGAATACTGCAGAAAATTATACACACATAATAAGACATATAATTCACACAATTTTGTCATGTATAAAGATTTAATAGTCCTATTTGAAGTAAAACTAAGCATACTATGAGGATTTAAATAGTATTATTTATAATGTTTCCAATTAATATTGAACTCTGTGTAATTATGTGGATTTTAATAAATATATTAGGTAATTAACTTAATACATTAAATTAGTTATAAGTTTTTATACCACGGTTGATGTTAAAAAAAAAAAAATTATGAAATTTTTTTTTATGAAGAACTGTTGTTAAATTTGTAAAAAAAAACCGAAACACACTTTAAATAACATTTTTTTAAGAACAAATTACGTATCTAACAAACATAGTTGTTCTTTCATTATATTTGTCAACCATACTCAAGTGACAGTGTTAAAATTTGAATATTTTAGCCTCCCTATCGAGAAAATATAAAATTTTCTTTTATTCAGCATTTACTTCAAAAAGGAGTTTTCAAATACATTATTCTTGACTTTCCACGTGCAGATATGCAACAAACGGAATTCATTTTTCATCTTGGTGGAAATTAATAAAAAACTTTCCCCAAGCAATTGTATCTCTTTTTAATAAATAAGATATGTAAAAAGTGAAATTTTGAAAATGTAAATGCAAATACCAATAAAAAAAAGACTTGATGCTTTACCTATTAAAGTATTTGAAATTATTTTGCTTTACCTATACTTCTTTTATTTTTAATATTTGAAAATTAATGGATTGAATTAATTGTTGTTATTTAATTATTGTTATCTAATAATATTCCACTATATGCAGTGCGTATACAAATTGTTATACCTTCTCTTAATTTTCAAAGTCTATTGTATTCCATAAATTTTTCATTTTGATTAGTCATTCATTATAATCTAATTGTACTCCACTCTGTACAGTACTTTTATAAAATTACTTAATACTTAAAAAAATATGTTAAAAGTGTAATTCTATTAGTGTTTTAAATAAGCTGAAAACGTTAATATTTCTAATCTGAAGGTACATTACACAGTTACTTGTATTATTAGTGATTAGTGTTTTAGTAACTTTGATATAAAATTATTTATATATTTTAGCAATATTTGTATTCACAGACTCATTAATGATAATTTTGGTCAAAATCTTTACTTGTTATATGTTTCTCAATAATAATAATACGGTTAAATAAATATTTTAGTATTACAGCTTTGTAAAACTTGATCATTTGGCTAGAAACTTATACTTATTTCACAAAATAAAATGATTTATTTAACGGGACTTCATTACTATATTTTTGCATTAAAAGGAAAATTTACCACATTACAGAAACAAACGGAACCTATTTTTTTAATAATCATCTTTAAAATATACACAACAATTAGAAACTTCTAAAAAACAATAATAAAAACATATATCAGCTATTATCATGATTTTTGTATTTTATTATTGTTACCCATATTAAGAGAAAATGTAAATTTCTTAGATTTTAAAAATCAAAACTATTAATAACAGTGAAAATACACGCATTTTGATAAAACTCAATGCAAAAAAAAATGATTCTAAATTGCATTATTCTAAAGGCAGATAAATTTATTTTTAAAAGACTTACAAATATGGATATAAATTAAGATGTTCGTGGGAAATACCTCTCATATTTCTGCTAAAAGCGAAGTTAATGAGCAATAAATCATTATTTAAAAAGGCTTTTTAAATTTAATAACATTTTTTCAACATATAATTACCGTTATCTATCTTAAAAATGTATCTACGTATTTTTATTTTTCAGCAGGAAACTTTAAAATGTTTTATTGATGAGTCATCAAGAATAAAGGTTTGCTTCACCTTGATATAAAAAAGTATATTAGAATTTAAATATATAGCTAATCACACACACATCACACATACACACAAAGAGAAAAATTTCTTAAGAATATAATAGTTCAAAAACCAATTATAATAAATAAATGGTTTAAATAATTATTAAATATTATTATATATTTTAATAAAATTATAATAAATAAAATAATTCCAATTATAATAATTCTCTATTGTTAATTCAAAAAATATAAATAATCATTTAACTAAAATGACAGTAATCAAGCTTGTATAAATTACAAAAATGTGAAAAATAAATGTAGAACTTAGAATGTATATCTTCTATGATAAGTTTGAATTAAACAATTTATTCACAGAATCGCACATATAATTATAATGACATTATAGATAACAGTTCTGTTTTAAGAAATAACATTTTCTCTCTATCTTTATATGTACATATATATATATATATATATATATATATATATATATATATATATATATATATACCATAAATGAAAGCAAATATAAAAAATATATTTATTGTACGTAAGCAATATGACATGAAGACAAAATGATTAAATTTGCAAGCAGTTTTGGGGGTACAGGGGTGCGAAATTAGCAGAAACAGTTGTCAACTCTGGTAGCTGAAACGGCCCTTACTCAGTTATACTCTGTTACTTTAGAATAGGCGCTTCAAGGTCACAGGTATCCCCCTCACTGCTGTCTGTGACTATGGCAAAAACAGTTAAGTAGGGACATCACTTTTTTACAACGTTTTTCTGTATTTCACTTGGTGTGTGTGTGTCATCAAATTTTCGATCATTAATTTAACCAACTTCCCATCAAGCTAGAGTTCTGAAACTTTGGGAATAGTTCTTATTCACCTAAGAATGCCATAATTAGACTTTTGCAACAAGTTTTAACTAATATTTCAATAATTTTTTAATAACGTAGTTTGTGTAGAAACGTGGCGTTATCTATGGAATATATATTTAACTACGCTGAGAGAGTGATCTTAAGGACGAGAGAGATATGAGGTTTTTTACAAAGTTTTTACTAACATTTCACTAATTTTTTTTAATAAACTTTGCCACCATTTAAAAACGTTATCTTAAAAAACGTAGGTTTTTATCTTGAATTATTTCCAGCTTCATTTTGTTTTCGTAAATAGATTTTAAATGAAAATGAAATTTTATGTTTCATGACCATCGTTGGGTTGTTTTTTTTAATGTGTCTCTTTAAAATATTTGCTTAAAATCAGTATAACATTTTATATGTAAATATTGTTAACATATAATTAAAAGCCTTTAATTTTCTTCCATCTTTATGTATACGCATAGGTTTTCGTTTGTTATTTTATAAGGACTATGTTTTAATAATTTATATACTGTCATTTTAAAAGAAATAATCATTTTGATAAAAAAGAAGAAAAAAAGGTATTTTAAGGTTTCATTTTCGAATTTTTTCGATACATACACAAGTACAATTTTGTTTTATTAAATAAAAATGAATAATTAAAATTTTACAAAAACATTTTACAATAGATCATCTTCACTTTCACTAAAACTACTTACTAACACTGTTATCTTGCAAATTAAAATCAAAATTTTGAGTAGTCTCATCACATACACATTCTTTAATAATGTCCTTTTCTCGCAATCTTTCAGCATGTTCAAAACACTTTTTCCAGTCGTACATAGACTCGTGACTCACAGCTTCCTCTAGTAATTTTCTTATATTTTTGATTTTAAATGTTGTATTTTTAGTAGCAACTTCACATTTACTTGCGTCCATATGATTTTGGTAGGATTGTATTAGAAAAGGGAAGGGAGAAAGTCTTATTATTTTATGTCCCATTTCATAAGCTATTTCATCCAGCTCATATACTTTATATTTTTCTTTATATTGATTAACAATACATAACATGTAATAATATAATATTAATAATGTTAATAGTTCTGATACGGTGATGCTGGGAATGTGGAAACTATTTTTTCTTTGTAGCCATTCTATAATGTCCACTTTCATTTTTTCTTGATGAAATTTTTTCTGCTTACGAAGAATGATAACTTACGTATCCTAATTATCACGCTTGGTTCTTCCATTCCTCTTAAAAAAATCAAGTAACTATTTTTTAAAAACTTCGCTGTTCATTTCTTTGTGATTACCAATTGTACTTTTTTACAGGAACATGAGTTGCGCAGATTTAATAAAACCATGATGACTTGATTCGCATCACAAACGATCAGTCTGAAGACTATACCCATAGGAACTTTGAAACCTCATTGACTTGTAGAGTTTTGCCATATGTGTTTTCGTGAATGATTCTGATTTACCCAAGTTTCATCAATGTATATTACTTTTCTTGAAAAAGATTTTCTTCTGACATTCTGCACTTTTCTTTAAAAAAAATATTGCAGGTAGCCACAATTTAACTTCTTTCTATTAGAAATTTACTCCCAATGTTGCATTTTTTGTATTTAAAGCCGAAATATTTCAATTGACTTCGAGCATCCAGAGAGAAATATCCTTAGTGACTTCGAGCATCCAGAAAAGTCTCTATTTTTTCACAATTCTTTTCTTTAGTTACTGTAATTAGGATACTCTTCTTCGTCATAAATTTATCCCCGGTTCCCTAAACAACGCCTTTGTCGAAATCATCCAAATCTGTAACATGTCTTTTTGTTGACATTTTTCCTTCAGTGACTCGAACATTGGAACACTGATCTCAAAATTGCAAGTCGCAGTTCTGTCAGCTTCAACACAAATTATTTGAGCTGTTCTGTATGAAACATCCTTAACATCTGCAGTAGCTTTTTGCGTTTGCGAAAACAATACTTTCAATATAAAATCTGGCTTAGATTAAATAAGCCTATTCAAATAGCTGTACACGAGGAAGATTAACAGTTTAGACTGCTTTCTAACATCTGGATTGGCCATAATAAGAAAATAAAACTGTAAGTAAAAGTAATTATAATCAGTAAAAAAGTTTCAAGAAAGCAAAAAGAATAATAAACAAGAACAGAATAGCGATCTACGAGAACTAAATAAAGCATGTCCGAACACAAATGAATTCAAACCTCCATTAAAGTGTTGAAAATAAATGTAGTGGCGATGCTTCTTTAGTCGCTACCATGGTAACCGATGGAGGAAGAAACGAAAATGAGTGACCTTGGCACGCCTATTCTAAAGTAAAGGACTATAAGCAAGGAGTCGAACTGAGCTAGGATGAAAGAAACGGGTAACTCATTCCATGCTACTTCAAGTCTTTGCCACACTTCATCAAACGTATTAGCTGGAGAAGGGTGTAAGGTCAGTTTCTCAGTAACCCATGTCTAGATGTTTTCAATGGGTGACAGATCTAGAGACCATGAAGGCCTGGGCAACAATTGAATACCCTGTGTATCGAGAAAGGTCAGAACATGATGTGCAACATGTGGTCTTGCATTATTTTGTTGGATGATGGCGCTTGGCACGCCTCGAAAATAAGGCACAACCATTGTGTGTAAGATGTCAGATATGTACCGATCTATGTTCAAATTAGGGAACTAGAGATGTGAGTGTCGTGCACTCAATGGTAGCCGAAAACATCACACCAGGTTCAGGGTCCCTACGCTGATATGAAATGCAGCAGGCGACGAGCGGTCACTACGGAGCCTCCACACACGTATACAGCCGCCAGAATACTGCACGTAAAACCGGGACTCGTCTGAAAAGACGACATTGTGCCACTCCTGAATCCAGCTTTATCGTTCGGTGCCCCAGGTTTGTCTTCTCTTTCTATTCAACATTATCAAGGGAAGCCGAATTAATGGTGGCCGTGCTAACAGTCCACGCTGAAGCAAACTTTTTCGTTGTACTGGGAGCGCTTAAAACTTTCCCATTTCTTTACTAATGGTATATTATGTGATTGTAATGTTTTGCAGGGCCGACATCACAATATGTCTGTATTCTCGGGCGTTAGTTATGGGAGGGTGTGAAAATCCTTCATGTCATTTAGTATGACCCTAATCAACCCATTGATTCCATAATCTTATGACTGTGGTTGAATTTCGAAACCAGTGCGACATGTGATGACACGGAACGATAATCCACTCTCTTGACAGACAACACTCTTGCCTCTATGGAATTTCGACACTCTCTGGTAAGCATTTCTTCTTTTTCTTCGAGGCATAAGTTGATATTCTGTGCAATCTCGAACTTTACAAAGCGCTTTCCGAATGAATCTACTACACAACTTTTCTTTTATGCAGTGATTCAGATGTCGTTTCCCCCTCCAGCGTCGATTAAATGAGCTGAAACACTAATTTTTGTTTATCCTATCCTCTTTTTCCTTTCATGTGATTTTGACGTTCGTTCGATTCTTCCTTCCTGGTGTTGCAATTTTATTCGCCAGCAGTATGTGTGTGTGAAAAAAATGCTTATGTTGTTGGGCAAAAATAAAATTAAAATCAAGAATGAAAAGTATTTTTTAATGTTATTTTTCTGAGACTTAATATATTGAATGTTTTTTACATTATATTTCGTCAAGTTGTTTTAAAAAAATATATATATTTAAAATTGATAAAAATTCATTCTATTATTTAAAATTACAAATGATATTTCTGTCATGAATTCAAATCACCAGTGATTTCAAATTATTAGTAATATTAATATTTCTTAGTGATTAAAAAATTTACTACCTGCGGCTAAGTATGTGAGGAATGCTCCAATTTTGTAATAAATTTTGCACTGATTTTTAAACAACGATAGAAGCTATAATAATAAATATTTTATTGATGAATAATAATGTAAATAAATATTAATTTAAATACTACATTATAGACGCATAACCAATACTATAGAATTAAAATTTAAATTCAATTAATAAATCACACTGCTCAATTTTCATAATCATTTTTCAATTCTAGAAATAAATGTTTTTGAAAATTTAAACGATCGATTAAATTTTTTTGGATCCTTTTTTAGGAAAATTAGAGCAATATAAATATTAAATAGTTAAAAATAATATGCTATTGGGTGTATATTGATAAAATGGAATCATAAGAACGGAAGAAAACAAAGCTAAAATTTTAAACAAAACCAGATGGATGAAAAGAAAAAGAAACTTTAAAATCTTGTAGAATTTTATTTTTTTTTTTTTTTTTTTTTTTTTGCATTAAGCATAGTATTAGCTTGTCATTATGAATTTTTTTGCAGTTATATTTGTGCTTTTAGTATTTCCAGTAGTATTGTAATTCTTTAAGTTTTCCACTGTACATATCCAAAAGCATATTGTTCAATATTTCTTTTTATTCAAATTGTTAAAAAAGGAACATATTAATAAATAATCTTGACTTATTTCACAATTTTAATTATTTTATAAGAAATGTTATTTAATTTTGGAAAATATTTTTAAAAGTTTTTTATTTTGACCTTGAAAAAGGGATTTACTCTTAGTAAAATATCTCTCTCTTTACACTCAGTAAAGGGAATAACTCTTAAAAAAGGGATTTACTCTTCATAATACATGTATTTTTAAATTAAAAGTTAAATTATAAGCATAATATTGATCTTTCAAATTTCAAGTACAGTATAAAACAATGATATGTCCGTTGAATTAAATTTAATGTTATATGTACTTAATTATGGAAGTTAATTACTGATAAAATTAAGTCTTCAACATTAAATAATTACTTTGTTCTTGGACATATACATCTAAATGATCCTTATCAGTTTTTCCCCTATATTATAAATAATAACTGCATTTAAGTGCCTGCGCATTTGATGGAGGATATTAATATGAGCTTGAATTATTGCAATCCTTGGCAGTTTTAATTTTTCCCAATATGATTTTCTATTCTTTCTAATTCTAAAAACACGAAATAATATATATATATATATATATATATATATATATATATATATATATATATATATAATCACAAAATTAATCGTAATTAAATATAATATCGAAAAGACTAATCAATTGTGAAATACAGAAATTTTTATATGTATGATTTTTGTATCCATTGAAATCCTTTTATCAAACTAGTGTGTGATTATATCGAAGAAATACTGAAATATTGAGGAGATAGTACACCTTGAAAACACAATTTTCGGTCAAAACATGATTTTATTTTTGGTTTAATATTAAAACCACATCTCTTATGTAGAAAATTTTGTTTCTATGCAATATAGAACCTGAGTTTCAGCAGTTTAAATAGTACTTGATCACGAATTTCTCTGACCGGAAAGGCTCTAAAAATGAGCAAATTATTATTTTTTTTACATTTTTCGTTATTGTAAAACACAATATCTCAAAATATTATGTATCAATGAATCTCAAAATTCATAAATATGTTTTTCAAATAAATATACATAGAATAGACGATTCTTAAGATTTTTTTATAATAAAGCAGAAGTGTTTTCGTATTGCAATAAATTGAAAATTACAATGATTTTGCAAAGAAAATTTCAGTGTTCGGAACTCGAAATACGGTAGCTTCTTACGTAAGAGCTATATTATCAAAATAATACTCTGTTCTTTAGATACCGTTATATTCGGAATTATTAAGTTAACAAAATGTCTATATAGTTATGTTCTTTCGAGTGCTACGTTTTGTGAAAATTCTTAATTTTTGCCTTATATATGTATAAAATATTCTTTTGACAGTAAAACTATACACTAACAAAACACTTCTTAGGTGTTTTTGTAAATTTGAAGCCCTGTACATCAAATATGTATTTATAGAAAAAAATTCCGATAATTTAAAAAATTTTCTTCGAAGGTGCACTGTTACGGAAGGTGCATTGTGGTTTTCGTCACCCTTTATTGCGATTTCTGATAAGGTAGCGTTAAGGGTTTGTGTATTATTGTTAATATAAGACAATGCTTTCCATTGTAATTACTTAGTTGACGTTTATTATTTAATTTATTTAACTACCTTTGTAAATATTTATCAAAACTAAATAATATGCTCATTTTTCTCCGATACATCAAATTCTACTTCCCTCGCAAAAGCTCATATATGCCGGTTTTGTATATCAGATTTCTTTATAAAACGAAAGATTTATGAAAGTCATATGTTTATATGATATTACATCACCATATATTTTCATCACTTGATTACAAATCTAAATTTGTAGAATCATTTCACACTAGTCATTTTGAGTAGTTCTAATTCTGTGTTATTAAGCATTCTACCAGTCAAATGCTTAAGGTTTTTTTTTTATTATGAATGTCTCACCATATTAAAATATCAATCAATTCAATTAAACAGCAGCTGATTCGTTTGCTTCATAATTTCATTACTGGAATTTATATACAGTTCTATATCCGAATGGTTTTGAATTAAGTTTGCTTTGAAGCAACGAAGTTTTATGAATTCATTATTTCAAACCACAATTGGGCGGCGCTATAACTACTCTTGACCTGGTTCTGGCTGGTTTATTCTCTGAACTTCCACTCTGCATTAAATAAGGACTCTTTCAGTCTCCATAGAATTTGTAGCGTCAGTCAGTCTCCATTTCATTCATACAGAAATGAGTATAACACATAATAGTATTTACAAAAATACCTAGATCTTCACCAATTTATCCATCAAAGGTTTCCGTCACCCTTTGCAGAAAAATAATTCAGCTAATATTATTCGAGGAAAATTTATAACCATTATTAGGTGAAAATTTCGGAAAAACTGATACGACTTATTTAAAAGTCATATTTACATTTTAAACCCAAGACATCAAATTATTTTAACATAAAAATATATATATCACATAAGAGGAAAGATGTATGCATATTCCATTTAACAAATGCAGCTATAGAATTTATTTAGTTATAATATATCACTTGAAAGGGAAGTAATATAAATTAAAAGACCAGTTATTTCTGCGAATACATGTTAGAGGTACCTTAAAATTCATGCGGCAAGCTAAAAGACCCCTGCTGTTATGTTTGAAACTCTTTCCCTAAAGAGTCATTTCACTGATCAGTAATTCATCCCTACTGGGAGACAAGGTGCAGCATAACGGATATTTATGCGTTGACATGTAAAACGTGATTATGGTTGAGCAGTCTTCATGCAGTAAGAATCCACAAGAGATTAAGCATGAGTTTGAAGCTGAATGTGTACTAAATCATAATGCACAATGATTTGCACATTATTAACGTGGGGAATAAATATAAACAAAACGACTAAGCGTTTAAATACTCTTACTTCTCAAGTAGTAAATTTAAACTAATGGTCTTATTAAAAATTCGATGCAAGAGGAAAAATTGTAATCTGTATCATTTTAAGGTGTGTAAATAGTTTTTTTTTAAAAAAATAAAATATGCTTTAAAGTGGATAAAATGTACGGAAAATGAGTCTAAGTATTTGTTTGTTAGCGCATATTTGGGCAGCATCATTATTTAAGTGCTATCTGCGTTGAGGAAAATTGTTTCAAATGTCGCATTATGTTTCTTTAAGCAAATTTAATGTTAGATAGAAAGGAAGACCATCAAGATGTGCGTCGTTGCAAATGCACCTTTATGAAAGAAAACATTTCTTTATAAAAATTTATTTTTATAGCAATTTGGATTTTTAAGGTATAAAACGTTTATTGTTTGTTAATAATATATGCGTAACGAGGTGCGTAATGGGATTTTCACAATTTTATTTAAGAAATTTTCTTTATAATAGTGGATTTTTATATACAGGAATACTACTTATGTATTTGACTTTCTTTTTAGAAAAAAATATGTGATTTACTGTAAAGAAAACAAAAGGAGTGGTAATTATCTAACTGTGTAGTTGTCGAAACATCCCTAAATATTTCATTAATTTATTTGTATTCATGAGTTAACCGTACTTCAATAAGTATACGATTAGATTTTAAACCAATGTATGAAAAACATCTGTGTTGTTTCGCATTTTATTGAATGACAGCAAAAATTGCTGGGGGGGGGGGAACATCTAAATATGTGTGAGTAGTTACTGTTAAAAGTTTTTACCCATATTTTAACATATAATTGCAAATAAAATCAATATCATTAAATTAATACAGCGAAAAAAAATATTTTCAATTACTAAAGTTAATTAAAATAATAGTTTTATAATTTATTCAATATTAATAATTTAATTATTTTTTTAAATGCATTAAAAATCTTGTAAATCACAAAGTATATTTCAAAACCCTGCGGTTTCTTTTTCTTTTCTTTTCTTTTTTGCTTTACCACAGTTTTCAAAAACTGTGATTTTTACTATATAAGATTAATAGCAGTTAAGTGTACCTATGTCTTCTATAAATATTTCTAAGAAAAATTGTGAATATTTATTTACTTATTATTATAATTACAATTTTGAATATTTATTTATTTATTATTATGTTTATAATTTTGATTATTTATTTATTACAATTTGTGTTATATCGCTAAATATTTTTTGTGTTGTAAACTTAACTGTTATAATAATATTTTGCAACGGTGTGAATTTTTACTATTATATTCATATCAAGTTATAAAATATGTGAACATGAAATACATTTTCATTTATTTCACTATAAAATGCATGGATTATTAAAAATTAGTTACGTATTTTTAAGAGAGTTTCTTTAATACTTTTCCTCTCATAATTAAATTATAAGTAAAACGTATAAAAATTTTACACATATATTAAGGATTTCGTCTCATTTTATAAGATCAGGTATAAGGCATAAATACGTATAAATTTTGCTGCTTTTGTTAGGAGATTTCGATGAAGAAATGGTTATGTTCTAAGCACTTTTTTTTTTCTTGAAAAAATTTAAGCTAATTTTTTTAAAATGAGTATATTGTACAGCGTGATTCGCAAAAATCATTTGAGACCTTTTCATGCAAGTTTTCCTTTATGTTTATTTTTATTACACAGATCTTGTTCTTATCTATAATATTATTGCATAACATATCTGATAAATTTTGTGCAAAAGGAGACTTAAGATTTATTTTCTACAATATAATCTAATAGTAATTTAATAATCTAAAATACTATATTTAAATTTGACACTATTTGGACTTTGTTGCAAATTTTGAATTGATACAAATATTAGCAGTCTGATCTTTATAAATAGAATGTTCGTTTGGGTGAGATTTAAATGACTTTTCTACGTTTTATTTTTAACAGTAATCGAAATTAATTTGACCTAAACTAAATACCGATTTTAATATTAAAAAAAGTAAAAGAAAAGTTTCAACCGAAATGTTTTCCCTCTCTATTTAAATTATTTTCTTAATGGAATAAATGGGAACAAGAATAGGGATGATCCATGGAGATTATACTTCATTTATGAATAAAATTAGTTTTCATAGATATTTAAAGTAATAAACACGCTCAAACACTCACATATATATATACACACACGCATATGTATATATATGATGGCAAAATTACGTGACTGTAATTGTCAAATATTGTTTAAAAAATTTTTGTTCAGATTTCATACTATCATAATAAAATATTTAATGAATGATTGTCAATATTAAAGTGGTATAAATGTCAACGATAATAAATAAAAGAATATGAAATTGCATCTAATTTTAATTAAATTTAACTAATATCCTGTAAAATTGATAATATTTACTGTTCTTTTTATCTTTTTACATCCATTTTATCATTATTTTCTGTGTCATGACATTTTTATTATTTTTTTTTATTTACAGCATTTTAACCATTGAAGTAAAATACCTACACAAATATTTATCTATATGTGATTTAATTTAAAGTGATTTTTTACATTTCTTGCTGAATTTTTAACACAAAATATTGCTATTTTATTTCACATGTATTGTCGGATGAAAGCAATATGCACGAAGAATGAATTATATGAGTAAATAAGCATTTTCACCAAATTTTGCGAACGATTAAATTTTTGGGACCAATGAATGAATTGTAGGCGCTCTATAGCCCCGTTCAACTAAACATTCGAATGGTGAGTAAATGAGGAGATATTCCAATACATTAGGGCGAAACTTCCACTTGGCTCTGGTTGTTCCTAATACCTTTGACTCTACCAATGCTTCATTCAAGGATTCGAGCGCAGTATGAGCTATGCAACCATTTGAGAGAGAACGTACAATTAGAATAAAGGAAGCAGGATGTCTCGCCGTTCCGGTCAGAGGATATTTGTCTCTTCCCAAAATTTCGCATATCTATCTCGACAATTAGATATGGTCTGGGAAGAATTCCCTAACAGGAAAATTCACCAATTATCTGAATCAATTCTAATTTATACAAAAGCTCTCTTGAAGTTCAAATTACACAGATACTAATGTAACTGGTACATTATATGTAGTTGTATCTTTTGAATAAAACGTTCCATTCCTTTGAAAAATTTAAATATTGTACTGTATTGAAGACTATTAATAAAAATGACTTGTTTTCAGGACATCATATTTATTTGCGCACATCTTTTCAAACATAAATTCAAGACACAATTTTACACAAGCACCACTTTTTCAACGTTCGTCTTTACCTCTTGGAACCAAACTCAATACTAAATTTAATATCCGTTGCCAGTAAATTATCTAAAATCAAAACTATGATCTGGTGTTGCCAAAAAATATATATCTTAATAAAGAATATTGAAAAAGGTATCACTTTAAGTTTAAATCGTCTGCTTTTAAAAGTAGAATAGGTAATATCTTAAATAAAGTATCACATTAGATTAAATCGTTTGCCTTTAAAAGTCGAATAGATAATATCTTAAAAAAAGTATCACATTAAATTAAATCGTCTGCCTTTATAAGTTGGACAGATAATATCTTAAAAAAGTATCACATTAAGATTAAATCGTTTGTTTTTAAAAATTGAATATGTCACAATATCTTCCATTTTCATACATTAAAACAATCAATATTCATCCATGTCAGATAAATTCTTATAATTGTGTCGAAGTTTACTTCTTTTCTTAGAGTATATTCTTAGAGTATAGAGTTGAACGTAACGAAATTACATTATTTTGCAATTGATAAATTTTCATTATTTAGGGATACTTCAAATAATGAAAAAGGAAACATTTTATGATATATTTTTTTTTAATCTAACAGTTGCTAAATTTCTTACATAAGTGTCAGTACGGCACAAAATTATACGCGCAATGCAGATATTTTAATAAAATTGAATTTTTTTTAACTTAATACTTTCAAATTTTCACACTCACATGGTAGGTGAATACCATGATAATAAATATACATCTCTAGTTTGGAAAAGAAATCATTTTAAATAAAGTAAAAAAAGCAAAATTGCAAGCATTTTTTTTATGTCGAAGAAGTTTATGCTCATTAAGATTTATGCGAATTTACGAATTTTCATTTAATTCGAAGATTAATAGGATATTTTTATTAGACTATAAATATAACAATCACTATACGCGTTTTCAAAATGCTGAAATCTACAGATCTCTCTTAAGAAATTTGCAAATATGTGGAAACTGCAAACTGAACATAAGCGTGTTTTATTTTAAACCCATGTAAATGTTGTATTTACAGTGCTTTGCATAGTAGAGAACAATAAAAAAAATGCGTATCATTTAGAAGGACCGAGAAAAATCACATTTCGTGATGATAAAGGAATCGAAGAATAGTTTCAAAAGACACTTCGTCTCTTAATCAGATAAAAAATATACTTAAAACAAAAATATCATGCCACGCCTTACCCTGACAAAAGACTCAACCAAGGTTCATTTTAAACAAAAATGAAACCGTAAGCCTTTTTTTGAATTACTCTTATTATCACAAAGAAGAAAGACTTCAATAGATAAAACAACACTAGCGTTACTTTGACGAATGTATTAGTGTTGCTCTCTTTGACAGAATTTTGAAGAAAAAAAATATTTTGATGGTCTAGATGGGGCTTCTTATTCTATAGGCGTGATTTAAGAAAAGATCTGATGATGATATACGGAAAGCAACAAAGTGGTGATTCGCTAATGGTATGGAGTGCTTTTGGATATAGTGAACATACTTTCCTTTTCTTCCTGATTTACTGGTAAAATTCAGAAAAATATGCAAAAACTCTTCGTGAACATATGCTGTTGTTTGGTTATATGCTCCTACACTGCGAAAAACGGGTATTCAAAATCGAGTACAACGTACTCACTTTTGAATACTTCACATACTCAAAATGGCTCCGATGCCAACGTATTCAAATTTGAGACTCGCACGTACTCATTTTTAGTAACAGGAACATACTCAAAATGGCAACTATAGATAGTCAACTATATGGCAACTATAGATGGACTATCTATAGGTAGTCCCAACTGTGTCTTTCATCAAGGCAACGCATCAATACACACTTCCCACTCCACAAAAATTGTGACGTTATTCCTTCATTATTTAATTATTCCACCATATTTCACACTAATTCAAAAGTCAGTAATTACAAAACTTCAACGGGAAATACGTATGAACAGGACAACAGAATATGATACAGAGAATGATACTGCTCTAACTTGAAATTCTTAACTCGGTGAATCCTAGTTTATAATGTAATAATATAATAGTCTTAGTTTATTAAATCAATCATTCTGATTCAAAACCTTCTCAAACAGCCAATTTTTATCTTGGTAGTTTAACTTGTTGTCACACCATTCCATAAGGAATGTTGTTACTTCAGTCAATTACGACGTTTCAACAGAATTAACAAATATCTATCAGCTGGTTCGTTATCCTCTATATGTCCTCTTTTTCTCTCAATTCTATTGTAATTATATATTACTATCTCTAATTCAATAAACAACACTTCATCTTCATCGGTCGTTATCCAGACATAGGTAGCACCTTCACTAGGGACCCCTATGTTTTCTCGAACCATACGAAGGCGCCTGGCTAATGGACATTTGGGATCGCGGTGCCCATTAAATGTCCTGCCCTTGACGCCCACCCATCGACGCATTCGTTTGGAGTTGTGCCGTGCACGAGGAAACTGGACTGCAGCGGAATGGAACCAGATCGTCTTTAGCGACGAATCCAGATTCAATCTCAGCAGTGATGACAATCGTGTTCGTGTGTAGAGACCCCATGGTGAACGCCTCAATCCTGCCTTTGCTTTACAGCGACACACCGCTCCCACAGCTGGTGGAATGGTATGGGGTGCCATTGCCTACAATACAAAGTCACCCCTAGTATTGATCCGTGGCACCATGACAGCCCGGCGGTATGTCCAAGACATCCTGCAACCACATGTGTTGCCGCTCATGCAACGGCTCCCAGGAGCCATTTTCAACAAGACAGTGCTCGGCCTCATACTGCAAGGGTGTCACGAGTCTGTCTCCGTACTTGTATTACCCTTCTTTGGCCGGTCCAATCCCCAGAATTGTCTCCAATCGAGCATATCTGAGAGCATTTGGGACGGCGAGTTAGGCAGCCCACGAGTTTGAACGAACTAGATGCAACGTTACAGCACATATGGAATGAAATATCTCAAGACATCATACAGAGCTTGTATATCTCGAGCCTAATATTATTTGGAGAGCCAATCCCTACCAGGGGGATATTTTTCTCCGTAAGCTTGTATATCTCAATGCCCGATCGTATCGCGTCGTGCATTCACTCTTCAAGGGGTTTAAAAGGGTATTAATCCTCCGTTCTTTTGCCTTTTTCTCTGAAATAAATGATCCCTTTTCTTTGATTTTCTAATCATTTACTTATAATAAAGTAATCATTACGTATGTACAATTTCGTTTCATTTTGACGACTCCTTCTTGGTGTGCTAATTTTTTTGTCCACTAGTGTATTGATTTCAGTCCTTTGGTATTTTTGGTTATAACGATTATATTCATTTGATTGTTTTCGCACAATTAAGTGATGGGAAGACAAAAATAGAAATCAATTGTCAGATAAAAATGAAATATTAATGCAATATTTTTAAAAATTAAAAAAAAAAAAAAATGTTCCAAAATATGGACTAATAATGTTGAAATAGTCTTAAAATGTTTTTGATTATAATACTTACATACAGATTCAAACACAATTTGTAGTTCTGAAGAGTAAGAAAAATATGCAATTTTATGTACTTTTATATCTTTTTCTCTAGTAAATAATCGAAGAAATTCCCAATATTTTGAAGAATTCTGGAAATAAGGCAGCAATCTACATAAAAAAAGAAAGAAATCGACGTTTTTTATGTATTTAAACCAGAACGTTTTCCCTGCCATCTTCTTGAAAATCCTTTATGTTTCAAAATAAGACATTTTGATCCTCGGAAAAGCTTCTTATATATGTTCTTCCAAAAAAATTGATTTTTATTATGAAGATTTAAAATTTACATAATCCAATCAGAATGATATAAAAGAAATTTAAAAGTTGACATTCAGACAACCGTGAAATGTTTAGTGATTGAACATAAGTATTATTTTTATGAAAGAAATAAAAATGGAAATAAACTTGGATATACAAATTATGTAGACTTTCCCATGTTGAATTAAATAATATTATTCGAATATTAAATTGAGTATCATTTTTTTTAATGTCCTTTAATATTTTTTCTGAAGCATCATTAAAATCAAACGTAACCAGAAAATTATTTTAAAATTTAAAAACTTAAATTTAGTGAGGAAACTCGCAAGATTAAATGAATCTTCTTTATTATTTGCTAAATTTCTCAACGAATGCTTGATTAATTTTCAAAGTAGTTCTTTTCAAATAATATTCAGATAAAATAATGTGAGTTATTTTCTTGATCACAGCTTTTCTATAATTTCATAAGAATCCCACTTCTATTTATATATTTAGTTGAATATTATTGTTACAATATATCAATTTCTAATGTATATAATAGTGAAAACTAAAGATTCACTTTCCAACACTCAATGATTTTGGGCTTTTTGTGTATGTATGTATGTATATAAACAGAAGATTTGTGGGAAAGTTGCTGCTACCAATGAAATATCATGTATGTTTTTGTAATGATTTTAAATGTGATGATTTTTGTTTAGATTGTTCTTCTTTCTATCTTATTATTTACAAATTGAGTATATCCATTTTTGTCTACTTATGTAATTTACTACTTTTTTTTTCAAATTTAAGAAATTTCCATTTTGGTTTATAACATTTTCTTGTAAGGATTGTATCGTACTTATAAAAGATTTTAATCAGAAAATCTATCAAAAGTTAGTTTTAGATTTAAAAGTTATACATTTAATTTTCTTTGCAGTTTTTCTTTTCTTTGTTTATCATGTTTTAATTTATACTTATTAAAGAGTTCTACTTCCTCTTCTTGCCATTATTTATTGGTTTTGTACTCCCTCAGGCATATTGATAGTCTTATTAATTATTTTGTTGGATATTTTTTCTTTCCTTTTGTTCTATGTTTTTGGCAATTAAAAATTACTTTATTAGTTTTCTTAATACTTTTTCCACAATCTAAAAAAACTGTTTGCATATTTTCTTTGTCAAAGATTTTTCTGATGTCTGCATTTTTTATTTGTAAATTAATTTTAGTTAATTATTTTACACGCATTATTAAGTTACTATTTTCATTACGCATACACACACACATTTATACACACAGATCGGTATATCTGTATACACATTTTTATATATATATATATATATATACACATATAAATATACGAGGGCTATTCAGAAAGTAAGGAACGTTTTGGAATTAAAAAGAAACTAAGTACAAGAAAAAAAATTTAATACATACATCAGAAAGAGCGACTAAAATTCTACTTTTCTACATATCACCAAACAAATTGAGGCACTTATCATAGCGGTGGGCAAGCTTTGAAATTGCTTCGTCATAGAATTGTCACACGATCTCTGATTGTGTGACAATTTCAAACAACAAAGTCCGTGAAACTTGTGGAAAAGTAAGCGAAAGCTCCGTTATTGTGAAACGGCGGTTTTCACGAATCTTTTCATCAACTTTAGCGACCAGTTCGTCAGTCACAATGTTAGGGCGTCCACTCTTCTCTTCATCGTGAACGTTAATTCGATCATTTTTAAACTGAATGCACCATTTCCGGAATGAACTTTCATTCATTACGTTGTTTCCGTACACTTCACACACTTGCCGATAAATTTCCATAGGTTTTTTTGCCAACAAAAACCGTATCACAGACAGCACCTCACAACTGGCGGGATTTTCAATTGCAGCGCACATTTTAAATTTAAATATCGAAAAAACGGGCAGCGTGGAAATGTTCCCGTTGTGATGGCTGGACGCCGACTGAGATGCCGAGCACTACTAATGACGACACCGACTATATATATATATATATATATATATATATATATATATATATTAATAACATTAAATTTCCATATATTTTCTTAACGCCAAAATTTCACAAAAATCCTGTAAAATTTCGAAGTATTACGAATGGATATAACACCTATATCACTAAATCTGGCAAACTCCTTCAATCCATTCTTCAAAAATCTATTGACAATATTGATAATACCGCTATTATTAAAAATAGTTTTGAAATTGTCAAAAACATGAAGGAACAAGAGGTATTCTCTATACATGGATATGATTTTGAAGACCTTTTTAACTCAATAGATATTCAAGATTTAATTAAGGTTCTTGCAATTTTATACAAGAAATATCATTTTAATCAAACAATAAAACAGGAAAAATTCAATACTCTCGTTAAACTTGTATTACAAGAGAATTTTATAGTTTTTGGTCAAAATCTCTATAAACAAATTCAGGGTCTCCCTCAGGGAGGTCCAGCTAGTAATTGTCTGGCCAATTTTTATTTACATTTTTATGAATTACAACAGATTGACAATGATTCTTACTTTCTTTTTCGTTACATAGATGATCTAATTATTTTAGGTAAAACTGAGGATTTTAAACCAAATATTTCATTTTACCCTAATTACCTCAAATTATTAAAAACTAATCTTAATTCAAATACAGTAGAATTTTTAGATCTCGATTTGCAAATAATTGACAATAGACTTATTAGTAATATTTTTGATAAAAGAGAGAGATTCGAATTCCATGTAATTAAAATACCTTTTTGGAACAGTAACCTACACAGATCCATTTATAGGAATATTTTATTGGGCTTTTTATTACGTAATAACAAATTAACCACGCATAAAATAGACAAATTTAATAACATTAAAAAATTCTTCAACAACTGTTTAGATCATGATTATCCCATAAATTTCTTAAATACTTGTATACATCACGGATATATTAAACATCTTTGCGAATCATGATCCAATTTCAAATCCACCACACAACAATAGGTCCACAAAGTCGGCTTGTTAGTGGTCTAGCCGTGAAGAATTTATTTATTTACATTTACACAGCTTACATTTTTACTCACTCTCTGGACCGTTATACTCCTTCACCATACTACTTATTACCAACCAATTGTTTGCATCTTTTTACATTTTATTACCAATCAAACAATGACTTAAATCTTTTTTCAATTTATATGGTGATGATGTGTTATATTTTTTCATTTTGAGTATGTGATATACATCTTGAAGCTTAAAGAAAATTCCGTCTTACTACTCACATATTTGAATCTTCATTTCTTTGAATTTTGTAAGTAATTTTTATATTTTGATTTGTTGATAATTTTTAGAATGATAGATTTTATTTTGTAAATTTTATCGTTGAAATTTTTTTTGCATTTTTTAATCTTTGAACTCTTTTGTAATTTGGATTTCCCAATTCAGCCTACAAGGAATTATAGATTTTATTTTTGTAGATTTTATCGTTGAATTTGTTTGCATCTTTTAATCATGAACTCTTTTGCAATTTGGATTTCCTAATTCAGCCTACCAAGTCGCAAAGGGGGAAGGTTGGTACCATTGAACTAGTTTAACCCCGCTTAATCGGTCCTCAGCCCGATATTGCTTTTTGACTTGCTGGGTTCCATATTTTCATTTATTTTTCTTTCATTGTTACATTTCTTTCTAGTTTTTTGTCTTTTTAAGTGTTTTAAATTATTTTTTCATAGATTTTCAGTATATATATATATATATATATATATATATGTGTGTGTGTGTGTGTGTATGTGTGTGTGTATTTAACTGAAAAATAAAGAGCTATTAGAAGTATTAGCGTAAAATCAAAGTCAAAGCAATTTAAAAATGTAATAGTATTAAAAAATGTTTAAAAAAACAAAATTAGGAATGATAAAAAAATGCTAAGAATAATTTTAATAAAGTACTACAAAAATGAAACTTTTGTGTTTTCAGTAAACTATAGAGAAAACGAAATTAGAAATAATTGGGGATTCTCAATTTATACAACTTTATGTACAAGAAATTTTAATGCTTATAAATGAATCAACAAATTTACTTGGAATTGGGCTGTTTGCTAAAATAGAGAAGTGAGGAGGCGACAATTGTAAATGTTGAGAAATTTAATTTGTTAAGAAGATGTTTAAATCGATTACTATTAGCTCTATTTCTAAACTTAGGTGTTTGTTAAAATTTTTGAACTAGTTAGTTGATATTAAATTGTTTAGCTTATTAAATTCTTTTGCGATAAAATTAACTTTAACTTTCAGGTAAATAAAGCATGTGAAGAAGCATTATTGCGAGGTTAATTATCTGGGGTTCTAATTTAGTGTTAACTTTGCTTTTACTATAACAGTAATATTTTAAATACCATCTCCTTTTTTTCTTCAGGGAAAGCTAAAACTTTTGAGTTATATATTTATTTGATCCATATGTTGTTCGCATTCTTTTATTTTAGTTATTTCCAATCCTCAAAAAAATTATTTAGTAAAGAACACTATAGCATATAATTGAATGCAAACTGAAGGCGATTCTACAAAAATGTGAATTGATGTCGAATGTTGAAAAATATCTAATTTTCGAAAAAGAGCAGAGAAACTTCATACATGAAATGAAAAGATGCAATTCTTAAACCATTAAATATTTAGGTTATGAGCAATCGAACTGAATGACGCGAACTCTCCCACAATTCTATTTCACCTACCTTAAAACACGCTATAAGAACTCACTATAAGAACAAAATTACAATTATAAATGTGAAAAATAGCGCACGAACATTTATTTATTTTTTATTTTTCAGTTTTTATAGTCTTTATTAAAATTACTATGATCTTCATATATTATTCTCTTTCAGAAAATTTAATTTTTTATTCCTAAAATAACGCAAATTGTTGTATCACTTTACAATGATTGTAACAAGACATTTAAGAAGATACATATAAGATAAATAAAAATTATGATATCGATATAAAAAATAAGCTTATTAATAAGAATGAATAAAGAAGTTAATAAAATTTATTCATTTTCACATGAATAAAGTAATTTAAAATTAAATTTAATTTAAAATATTTGTCAAATTTAATTTAAAAATTATTTAAGTAATTTAAAATATTTGTCTCAAAATTTCATTTTTTCCTTTCATGTACTAATTGAAAAATGTATATATATGTAAACATTATTCCTATGGACTTTTGTAAAGTAACATACTATCAATAACAGTCGAGGCTTAGTGACTTTTTACTTTTATTTAAAGCTGTGAGAGAGAGACCATTTTCATTACGTAGTATTTGGTTACATCATTTTGGTAAGAACAGAACAATCGTATGAAAAAGAGCAAGCGCAGTATGAAAGAGAGAACGTTTTTCGTTGCGTTTTTGCTTATATACTAGGGAAAATTCCCATCAAACGTCATAAGCACGTGGTATGAATAAGGGGATTCCAGGGAAATATAGTAGATAGGGAATTAAAAAGGGATTGTTTTTGATAGATTTATAATTAGTTTAAAGCGATTAATAGAAATTTTTAAATTCGTTTTACAAGTATTACTTAAATTTAAAAATAGTTAGAAAAGTATAGAACTTTATTATTTATTACTTTTCATTGTCTGGTCTACAACCTATTAAACCTTTTTCAAAATTAGCTGAAGAAATGTGGTTGGCAAGGCAGCTGCCCACTTGTTCATCACACTGGAACAATGTTCTATTCTATTTATTTATTATTTTATTCATATTATTCATTTATTTAAGTCAGTATCCTTCCTTTGATAACCTTCATCTGAAATAAATCAAACTAGACATACATTCTTTTAAATGAACATCCTTTTAAACAAAACAATTGATACATAGATAACTAAGCATTCAAAAATTTTACTCAACTTTCATTTCTAAAACACACGTTGGGTGATCTTCATTTTTAAAACCATATATTCATTTTAAAATGTATACTTGCTTCTTTCTCTTATATAAAATATTCAATTTAAATCAAGTACATTATTTATCATTTTCTCAAATGTTTAACAACAATGTGTAAATTTCAAATCTAAATATTTCCAATAATTGTCAATTCAAACTAAAATAACAGAGATTCATGGTGTTTCTTTATATTTGAATATCCACAGATCGAAATTAAACATTGTTCAAATATGACAATAAAGGCAAAATTATAAAATTTAAATCATATTCATTTATATATTTTGCACATTATTTTCTGGTTGTTTTACCTTGTAGCAATAATGAGTTTCGATTTGTGGTTCAAAATGTTCACAAAATATTCTGAAATATTAAATATAAACGAAACTTTGTTTTGCTACACAAAAATGTTATTTCTTACATGTATTATTTCAAATCCATTTAGAGATTAAATTCAAAGAGGAAGCTATTTCAAATGTAGCATACTAATGTCATTTTTATAGTTAAAACTTTTAGAATCAGACACTTTTAAGACAATTCAAACTTTGATATACACAACACATGGTCTAATATTGACTATTTTCTCTTTGTTGAAATCAAATTCCAAAATATGTTAACTTTTGTATTTCATAAGAACTAAGTATCAAAGTTTAAACTGGAATGCAGTTTTCAATTACATCCCAAGACAATGTTATCTGTGGAGAATCGAAGTTACATGAATACTATTTAAAAGGTACTAGTTAGAAATTATTTTAATTTTTGCTGTTAATGGAATCATGAATTCACTAAAGGAATTTAACAGCTGACGCAATCCCAGATGAAATAAATATTTTCTTTAAGTTCCCATACATGGTAGACATGCTTCTATTTAAATTCCACTTTGTTTGTTCGAATGATATAAGTCACGGCCATATTGGAACATCTAAAAGGCGTATTGAAAAATGTGAAAATTGATGAGATGTTGCTCGGCATTGCAGCGACATCGATGAAGTTAATGAAGTAAAATTTAGCATGTGTTGATTTCGGCGGCCTTCATGCGGGAACAAATTTATGATTCTGTCGTCGGAAAACAGATTCCAGTAGAATTGCTTGGCACGTTAACTCTGTTATGTTAAATCCTCGTTTCCCGCAGTGAGGAACTTTTATCCATGGCTAAGTAACATTCATTCTATGGACTTTTGTAAAGTAATACTATCAATAACAGTCGAGAACATGACTTTTGTTAAAGCTGTGAGAGACCATTTTCATTACGTAGTATTTGGTTATCATTTTGTGCAAGAACAGAACAATCTGACCATGTGAAAAGAACGAAGCGCAGTATGAAGAAGACGTTTTCGTTGCGTTTTGCTTATATACTAGGAAAATTCAATGAAACGTCATAAGCACGTGGTACATGAATAAGAGTTCAGGAAGCCATAGTGGAGAAAGGGAATTAAAGGGATTGTTTTGGTAGATTTATAGTGGTTTAAAATTAATCCTTTTCAAGGCATGTATTAAATAAATTAGGTAGGACTTTTGGAAGGGATCAGGAAATAAGAATGAACTTCTTACTTTTGATTAGAGATGAGATAGAATAGAAAGTTAATTTGATTTAGGGTAATTATTAGATTAAAGATTAAATCATTATATATATTTCTTTCCATATATATATATTTTTTCTATATATATAAATAAATGCAAAGAAAGATTAACACCTCTTAGTGTAAAAGAGTAAAAAGAGAAGACCAACAAATAAAAAAAAAATTTTTTTCTTGGGCCGATAATAAATTAAATCAAGATGCATTGAAAATTGCATTTTATTATAATCATGAATAAAAAGAAAACTTTAGAACTTTCAATCCCCCTGAAAATTTTTGATTCGAAACTCAAGTGTTGGGTGCTCTCTAAATGTTTAACTATTTAACTCATGACCGATTTAGTTAAGAATGAAAATTTTTCAGCGGGACTGAAAAATATATCTTTTTCTTTTATTTATGATGATGATAAACTGCTATTTACAACAGATTTCCATTTAAGTTCTTATGCTGAAGCGCAGTTTTTTTTTTTTAATTGTTACTTTTTTAGTCTTTTTTTTTCACTCGTTTGCCCAGTAGAAGTGTTTTCTTAAAATTTACTATCTACTTTTTTTCTGTCTTTGTTTAAAAAGCTTAATTTAATTTTTTTTAGTATTTTTGATTATTATTCTCTTTTGTGCTTCCATAATTAAATATTGCATTGTCATCCAAATTGAGCTTGTGTGCAAAATTTCAAGGTTCCAGCCAATCGAGAGGTGGAGGAAAAATTGATGAAAAGTTTTCAGCAAAACTAATACACAAACTCATACGCAGTGATAGGTAATAAGAAATGATTGAGAAAATCGGCCAACTCAAAGCTTTTAAGAGAAAACTCAAACAGAGTTTATGCATTTGCTTTTCAGAGTTTCTTAATCAGGAAATTAGAAGAATTAAAGTTCCATGAACTCAGTGAAAAATTAAATTTGAGATTGATAAACTGTACCTCAAGTTATGTAATTTGAATTATTCTACAACCACCTTCTTATGAATTTCATATGAAAGGTATCTAAAAAAATTCGGAAATATGAATGTTCACTTTTATCCCTTTTAAATTATAATGGAATGCTTAATATTGAGCATAATGTCTCAGATTGAAAAGCCTACATTTTATATACGGATATAAAAGGCTTCAGTTATTATTATTTTTTTGCATGTATTTAATCAAAATATGAAATATTAATCCATCTTCACATGATTGTACTAATACAATTTATATAATTTCTGAAAGACTGTCTCTGTAACAAATTAATTTTAAACACAATATGTTTACTGTTTTTTTTCCCTTTCATATTAATTGATAAATTAATCATTAAAGGCTTCCAGTGGAAAATTAATTCCCTGTTCATCGATATAATAAACTACTCATCGTGAATCCCAATTATGATGGGATGATTTTCTTATGATACCGATTTTAACCGCAAAACGCTCATATATCATGGGCCATAAAGGAAATCTTATGAATCATTTCCTTTGTTGAATATTATATCATCCAGACGGAACAAAATATTGTTCGTACATAGTCTTGTATATCTTATGCAACATTTATTATATTGTAGCATATTTATTATTACATAGTGATTAAAATGCGGGAGGTAAAGAAACTACTCAAAATGTATAGTGATTCCTGGTATTCTGAGAAGTTTCACCCTTTTTGGCGGGTATTTTCGAAACCACAGAAGAGTTTAACAGGAAATGCGTAGAAAGCTGAGACCACACCACACACATCTATCTCAAAATTTGAAGAACAGCCACCTTTTGGGCGAAGCTAAGCCGCAAACATGCTGACAGATAGATCTTTAATGAACTTTGCGGTTTAGGCGTCTGAATTCTCAAGACTTCGGTTTCGAACAATGCTATATTTTTCGCCTTCTGAGAAAAGAAGGCGAAAAAAAAAAATGTTTACTGTTTCAGGTTTTTCGAATAATTTCTTATGTGTAATATAATGAAAAAATGGTGTGAAGAATTGAGGGAAAAAAATTGCAATCCATTCTTTCGTAACTATAATTATTAAGATGTGGCTGTAATATAAGTATTTTGTTTATAATTATATTCCTTTCTCTAAAGATATGGAAATCAGTCGAGTAATGTTATCGTATTGAAAGATATTCATAAATATTTATTAAAATAAAAGTATAGGAAAGTATTTATTTTGATTATTTATTTAGATGGAATTGTTTGATGAACTTATATAATCACATCATTGCGAAATTTACCATTCATTTGTAGTATCTACGCATGATCAGATTATCAATACGAATTAATGAAAATTGCATCGTTGTTGGATTTTAAAAATTAACATTTGGAAATTGAATTAATATTCATTTAAAAAGTGTTCTGTAAGAGTAACAAAACTCATAATAATAATAAATAAATAAAGTAACCAAGTAAAACGAAATTCGTGTATTTTTTTTAAAAGAAATATTTTAAACTAAATCAAAATATGCAAGTAGTCTTAGAATCACTTCAGTTTTTTTGATGAATTGATTAAAATTATTTTTCGAGTCCGTTTTTGAAGAAATATGCATTCGAATTAGAAAATAAATAATAATAATAGCACTGTGTTAAAAAGCAATTTTTTTTATAACTGGGAATAAAGTAAGAGAAAGGAATTATTTATGTTTGAAAAATCTTTAAATAATTAATAATAATGTCAAAATATAAATATTAATTTTCATAAAATTACATCTTTTACGTACAAAACATTCATCTCCCCCCCCCCAAAGAAAGAAAGGGAGTGGGGTGAAACAGAAAAAATAATTGATTTCAACGTTAAACTTTTATTTACTTAACGAGCATAAGTTTCTTGTACAATGATGAATGCTAAGAAAAATAATACTCTATTTTTCACAGAAAACAAACGTTTAATTTATAATCACTAAGATCCCTGAAATATATGTTCACAAAATATATAGTAAATATAAAAGATTTGCTAAATAATGGGGCAAAAATATTACTACTAATAAATATACCTTTCCAGTCTGCACTAAATAAAAAGGTGAAAACAATGTTTTAAGTTGTAACATTTCGAATACAAAACCTATAATAGTGAAAAAAGTACAAAAATTATTTAAATGCATATTTAATTTATACTGTCACTCCCCCTCCGTACCCCTCAAAAAACTAATGGAACTGAAGACTTTCTTATATAGGCAACAAACTATTATTGAAATGAGCATTTTTGTAAGAATAATTAATTCTAAAGTACAACAATTGAAGAATTTATTTTAAAAATCACGTATTTCATAGTACAGGCTTTTGTTATTGTAACAGAAAGTTCTGTAAAATCATTCTCTCCCTCAAAATAATATTATACTACTAAATTAATATTATTAATAATTTATTCAACTTTTTTTTAAGATTTTAATCTAGGAATCAATGTAATCTCAAAAATGATGTATAAAAAGTGTTATTGAGCTAAATAGTTTTCTTCGGTTTCAGAATTATTATAGAGTCTTCATAAAATCTTTTGACTGGAATAAAAATACAATTTTCGTTATCTCCTTGGAAATAATATAAAGGCAGTTAAAAAGAAATGCTTCAAAATTTAGCTAGCATTTCTTAAGGTATTCAAAGCTCAGCTATTTACACACACCTACATAAATTAATCAAAATTTAAAATCTTAAATAAGATATATTATTTCCTTCTTAAAGTTCAAATATTTCTTGTTGTAATGATGATTTCTTGTTGCAGTAATAAATGATTCTGGCTAAGTCTTATCATTAGTGTGACATTAATTTCTCGATATAAATAGATAGAAACATTATTGTAATTCAAAAATTGTTATGAAGGAGATATATGTACAGAATTTATAATTGTTACTCAACACCACAATAATATACTACCATTGTTCCCTTATTTTGCCACACACTTACATATATATGTGTTTGTGTGTCAATGTAAATAGATTTGCTTTCAAAGCCTTCAAAAGTTTTATGATTGAAGAAGTAATAAATTTTTCAAGATATACACTTGTAATATAAAGTATATGAGCATATCTTACAGTTTTCATTATTATTATTCAAAAAAACATTTCTAACATAAAAAGAAAATGCAAACGCTGAAAACATTTGATCATTTACAATGCGCTGAAACTTTCAGACCAAATAGCGTTTTAAGTAATACGACTTTATTATAAATGATAGTACTTTTTCATATCCATAATTAGAATAATCAAACTCCATAGTATAGTTACCGGGTTTTGTTTTTAATTCAGTTGTGATATTTAATATGATACAGATGTTCTTGAAATTAAAATTAAACTTTCCACATACTTTCTGCGATGAATGTCTGAAAAATACTTATGTCTTTAAATAAAACAAACAGCTTTGTTTCAGGAAGTTCCGTGTTGCAAATAAATACCAATTTATATATCTTCAGAAAAGGACCAGATTAGTTGTTGTGAAGTAATGCTCTGGTTTTACACGAATAGAAAAAGCCTCCTTAAACATGTTCTTCAGGTAGACTCCTCCCTAAACAAGTTTTCACCAACCTTCAATTTACAACCATGAGCTCCGCCCATTGTTACAGTCACCCGTACACTATTATGCTCATTTCTCACTGCCATTCTGTCCATTGAGACTTAGTCATTATCTGTTAGCTTTGGTTGGCTGTCTGATTTCATTCTAACCAAACCCAGTCCTAACAGTGAGAATGCGGGTCAAAATTATTTTAACACATTTACTATTTTACTTTTACAACATATCGGTAATAGGTTGTTATATTATTTCCTTTATATATGTGTCAACTCTTTAAAATAATGTTCATGGAATCTTTTAGCTTCTCAATAGATGTTCATTTGTTTTAAAAATTCGAAGATTATTGAGTTTTTTTTCTATATATATACGGAACTATTCTACTAAAAATATTTGTCAAACGTTGTGAATAAATCGAATGTCCAAATTAAATTTCAAAAATTTAATTTTCGTTTATAAAGCTTCAAATAAATGTAAGAAAATGAATACAGGCAAAAATTATTTCAGCCTATTTACCCTTATATTTTTATTGAAGTTGATTAGTAGTTACGATTATTTTTTTATAAACATGACTACCTTTTAAAATAATATTTATGGTATTTTCCAGCTTGTCAATAAGTGTTAACTTATTCTGAATATTTTAAAATTATATTGATAACTTTTTGAGATATTGAACCAAAAGCATTCGTCTATCGTTGTGATCAAAACAAAAGTCCAAATTAAGCTTCAAAAGTTCAATGTTCGCCAACACAGCTTCAAATGAATGTAGGAAAAGCTTGAAACAAAAGAATATATTAACTTCCAATTAAAAGTTAATTTACCTTTGTTATGAATTGAAGTATATATTCGCTTATGTGATTATCACCAACGCTACGTTTAAATAACACATAGTGAACATTTACAAGTAGGAAATATAAAGAGCACTCATAAAAATAAGTACCTTTTGTTTGAAACATTTATTGCAAATGAAGGAATAACGGCATGAATGCTTTGAAATGAAATCAAAATTTTCACTAAGCTCTTACGTGTAATGATCTTATTGTACGATTGAATATACGTAAATGACTTTCATAAATTAAATTCTGATAAATACTGCACAAACACAAACGAAGAAGAATTTTAATTGTTTGAAATAATTGTTTTAAATATTAAAACAATCAATACATCAGTGTAAGAATTAATTGTTCAAAATATGTGTTTCTTATAACATACATAGCAGTATGTTCATTAAAGGAATATTTTTTTGAATTCCTTTTATAAGAATAATACAGAAACTGCTTCGAAATATGTGATAAGGGCCTTCCTCGTTCACTATACAGATTGAAAAGTTGAGAAAAGATAATGAATAAAACACAATTGTGGATGGTAATAATCTGTCATTACAACCAAACCATAGATCCGTTGAGAGTGTGATATGTGATAGCTGAAGATTCCGTCTATTGTTTCATATTAATGGAAATTGAAAATGTGATAAAAGAGACTTTGTGAAAGCGGATAGTCATTAATTCACAATAGATATCAGGAACAGCATCGGTGACAGAAATTTATGAATGAATTAAATAAAAGGATGACAAGAGTTAAAAATATATGATTGTATTATTTAATTATACCTTAAAGGAAGATGACATAATCTATTCCCCGTTTAAACAGCATGTTTCGATCGAAAAATGCTAAATTATATGCTACTGAAATGGCCTTAATTATCTATAAAGAAGAATATATTTTCTATATGTTTATTTAGGTGTAATAAATTAGAGTGTTAAACTACAGAACAATTTGTAAAATTTCATTATTTTATATTTCAAATAAAATTGCAATAAAAATTTTGACATCTTTAATTCATAATACTAATCAATTAAAACGAAATAATGTGGTCATGACAAAATACTAAGGAAATTCATGCACATTTTAAATACGAAACCAAAATCGCTTCAGTCGAAGAAAATATTACACTTTACGAACACACATTTTATTGTCTTGTTTTTTTAGACGATCAAATTAAATAATAGTTACTACTGTTGCCAGATTGCTTCTTGTCATAGAGTAAGAAGAGGCACTGCTATTGTCTAAAAATTTTTGTTTACTGATCTGTTCATTTTCGAATTTGGTGAATGGTATTATTAGCTTAAAATTGGTTCATTATGTGTTAAAAACAGTGAATTTGTGTGAGAAGAAGAAAGAAAAGACTGTAGAAGAGCGGAAGACTGAAGGAAGAAGAAAGACATGAAAGAACGAAAGACTGTGGGACTTTTATATATATATAGGATTCTTACATTTTGAGACGTCTTCCAACACCAGTCTTTCGAGCGCAAGCATGGAAAGCGCAAGCTCGATGGAAGAGTGCGACCAACAGAGAAAGACGTGCGATCTGATAAGTACTTTAAATGTATAATCAATTTTTTTTATTTTAACTAAGTAAATGCTGTACAATAATATATAGTTTAATTAAATCTCATCTTTTAAAAGTCCGTTTTGTTATTGAATCCAGAAACCCCATAGACATCTTTAAAACGAGCTATGCACCCCATTTCTGAAGTTAGGATTCTACATATATATATATTATGTATTTTATATTTTATATTATATATATTCCTCTAGCCGTTAGCTCATGCTCTATATTCTGCTATATGTCTGTTTATATTTTGTGCTGATACTACGAAACATGTAATTATATGAATAATATCTGTGTGCGTAAAAGAAAAAAAATATATCTATAAGAAATTTAAAAAAAAAAATCTAAGACTCGAAGTCTATTAAAATCTGGTGACAAACATCGAATATGAATACACGACCAACGCTAGAATTAATGAAAGGTGGTTATTTTTTTTTTTTTATCGATTCATATAATTACGTATTGTATATTGTATTTTCGGTAATTTGACCAGATCAAAATTGTTTTTGATAAATAAAAAAGAAACTTTTAATATGAGAAGAAATTTTACTAAATTGTTGATTATTGTAGAAATCACAATCAAGCAACTGATAAGTGGATCTAATTCTAACGATATCCTAATTGATAATCTTATCAAATTTAAAAATATGTTAGATGAAAATACTGAGGATTTTTAAAGGAATTACATTGTTAAGTAGAAATAAAGATTGATATTTTGGAGTTTGAAGCAAATGCTGATGCTAATAAAGAATATTTAGATAAAGTATAACAAGCAGAACTAATTTAGATAATAAAGAAAGAATAGTTTTAACTTCACTGAATGGAGCTTTCGTGCGTGATACATCTGTGGTGGGTGCAAACAAAGCTTAAGTAATTAAATTACCTATATTAAACATAAATAATTTTTATGATAATTACAGTTTGTGGTTATATTTTTCGAATTCCTATGAAGTTTGCAATTAATAACAATAAATCTTTGACTAAGATTGAAAGATTTAGTTATTGGAAAACGCATTAGGTGGTTTAACATTAGCAGCTGTATCAGAGTTTTCATTAACAAATGAAAGTTATGACTCCTTGATAAAACTGTTGCTTGGTAAATGTTTTCAAACTTGGTCTAATTGTAAGCATACATATGAATAAATTATTAATAATCGATCCCGATAAACTTAATTCTAATACATCAGCGATAAGGAAAATATATGACGTTATTAAAGTTCCAATTCGTTTCCCTGAATCATCAGATGTTGCTCTAAATATACATGAAATAATTTTCTATGTCCTGTTATCTTGCAAGATATTCCAGAACAGTTAAAATTCAATTACAAAAGACAATGCAAAAGAGATGAGCTTTTTGATATTGATATGTTAGCTCAATTTTCGAAAAAAAGTAGAAGTTACAGACGCATCAGTTTTTTTTGGAAAACTCTGAAATTTGTCCTAGGAATGAAAATTAATATTACAAAAAAATTAGCTACTCAAGACAATTATAGCAAAAGTTACGTATATATATATATATATATATATATATATATATAACAAGAAAAAAAAACTTATTCGAATACAATTTCCACTGAAGCTATTTTAATTATTAAGACGGATGTTTAATATATATCTTAATAATTAATGTTTTAATTATTAAGATATATTTTTTTTTGTTCTGATGAAACACACAATTTAATAAAGTGCCTATTATCCAATTAATGAAATAACGAATGCGTTAAGAACAAATTCTCGATGTTATGGTTGTTTGAAAGGCCGTCACGCTATAAAAACTTGTTAGAAGAAAAGAATCTAAATTATAGAATATATAAGTGATTTCACCATTGTTTGATTTATGATAAAGAACAGACGAAAACTTCTTACAAAAAGGAATCGTATTGTTGTAGTAATGCGAAGGTTTTAAATTAAAAAAAAAAAAAAAAAAAAAAAAAACATTCACGATGAAAAGATTATGCCTACCAAATCATCTTTAATTAGCTTTGAAAATAAAAAGGAACAAGAAGAGCAATAAAAGGTTCCACCAACACAATTTTTATCATATTACAAAAATATAGTGCGATTTTGAAAAAAAGATCGAAAAAAACTATTAACAAAAGAATTTTATTAAGTGGTGGTAGTAATAAAACTTTCATCCAAAGAAAAATAGCTGAATCACTCAAGTTTAAGTCTCCGAAGGGAAAAATTCCGAATTTATGCGTTTGAGGGGCCAATAGAGGAAGCGAAACAATTTCAAGATGTTGTGCAAATAAATTTGCTGAATAGCACCAACACATTTAAAGCGATTAAATTAAAAGATGTAGCTATTGATTCGATTACACATACACAAATCGAAATCCCGTCACAATGGGTCAGAAATATCGCTTTAAAACACTGTGTAGAATTAGCTGATGTAAGATCTACGAAAGATACAGACATTTTGATTAGATAAAATAATGTATGTGATGTTTAAGAAAAATAAGTATCCTATTTGGAAAACGATTACTAGTTATAAATAGCTTATTTGGATTTTTAATACAAGGTAAGGGATTCCAAATGTAGTGAACACTGCGTAAATCATATAACAGCAGCTTCCAAGGAACTAGATTTACGGGAAACTAAAGAGCTTTTGAGATTTAGAAATAATGGGAATAGGAAAGAATAAAGAAATTTTCCGAATACAGATTCTGATATTACTAAAACTTTTGTACAAAATGCATTGGATAAAAATAAAACGTATGAAACAAAATTGCTTCAGAAGGAGGACTTTAAGGAATTAAATAGTAGTTACTAAATTGCACAGCGATGCTTTATTAGATTAAACCATAAATTCAAGTACAATCTTGGTTTATATTTACGATACAATGATATGATTAAACAATTACAAAGTGATTTTATTGAATATGTTGAGACTAAATCAAGTTGGGATAAACGTGTAAGGTATTTAGGACTCATCATACAGAAGTAAGAGGATCAAAAGAAAGTTCCAAGGTCAGAATATACATGATGCTTCGTCTAAAACTAAGCAGGCAAAATCTCTTAATGACTGTTTGGATAGTGGTCCGAATTTGAACCCTGAATTGTTAAAAATAGTTTTAAAATTTAGATATCTTAAGAATGCTATTTTGTACATATAAATAAAAAAATATTTTTTAAAACAGAAATTACTGAAGAGGACTAGATTTGTTTACTATTTTTATGGTTATTATAGAAGGACATACATAATGCAAGCAATGGCATGATATCAAAATTCTGAGGATGAAAAGAATTCCTTCCGGTGTCAAATTTAATCCTTTTTTCTTGTCAGTAACCATTAGATTGGATATAAAGAAATATGAACACTCACACTATGACATATAACATGTTAAAAGAACTGTATGATGACGATCCAATTAGTGGCATGATAATAATTGAAAAGCTGCTTCACAATCAGAGATGTTAAATTTATTTCGAGTGAAGCTAGCAAGAATTTTAGACGCTGGTCATGAAGCTATCAAATTATGATGACATTGGGAGGAATCAAACGGTCGATAACCAACACTCGGATCTTATAATACTTCATTGAAGATTTTAGGAGTGTTATGGAATAACACAGACGATACATTAAGATTAGAAATAAACTAATTTTTGACAATGAAAGATTTATCTTTGGTCAAATATACAAGTTTAATTACATGAGACATGCTGTTCGACTCAATTGGTTCGAGTTTTCCTTTCACTGTTAGAATTGTACTAACAATATGGAAGATGTGTTTACACTCACTATGGATTTTATTTGGGTTCCACAAGGACTAGAAATTACATTGAAAGAGTAGCTCTATGAGTTAGCCGAATTTAGGAATTTCAGTGCCTCAAGACCTAAATTTGTACTTCAACACACACACAAATTTAGGTCTTGATGCATAGAGATTCCTAAATTCGGCTAACTCATAGAGCCATTTTTTTTTCAGATGCGAGCCCAATGCCCTATGGAGCAGTTGCGCACATTCGAGTAAATATCCCAAAAATAATATTACCCGTTTTATCATATTGAAGTCTCAATTAGCACCCTTGAAGAAATTATCTCTACCGTATTTAGAGCTCTTAGAGACACATTTGCAGCCATATTATAGTTTTATTTAAAGGAAACACATCTTTATTCTCTACGGAAAATACTATCTATTTGTAGTTTGATTCACAGATATACCATTAATGGATCAAAGTTGTTTGATCTGTAGAAGCAATTCGTATAAAATAAAGTGCCTGATGATGGTCAGGGGTGCAAAATCTCAAGAATACGAGCTGAAAAATGAAGATCGAACTACATTTATCAATATTTGTGTGGTAGAGGTTAAATAGGAAAGGTATTTGAGTTCCATGTTTTTTCTAACTTATATTGTCAACGGTTGAGCCCCTGAGGATTTTGATAAATACAGAAATCTAGAAAAGGTTCTAAGAACAACAGCTTTTATCATTCGTTTTGTGCATAATTGCAAGCCAATAAACAGAAAATGCTCCGAGCGTGGTTCCCTTATAACATTATCTCTGAATGCAGAAAAACATTTGGTGTGCTTTATACAAAGATAGAATTCAGAAGAGACGACCATTTTCTAAAAACGAAACACAATAAAATCAGGTTCGAACTACAAGGGGCTGAGTCTAATGATAACTAAAGATAGAATTATTTTAAGTGCCAGATTGGAACACTAATTTTAATTATTGTAAAAAAATTTCTTTGATTCTTCTTTATAGATTTACTATCTTTCATTCTATCTGAATTATTCTGTTGTCAATGATGCGTTGACGGACCTCCAGGAAATGCATTGGTGGACTCTTTGTGGACGACAAATTGTAAAATCATGCTTAAGCAAGTGCCTTATGAGAAGAAAATGTAAGACAAAACATAGAAACTTAGTATTTTTTACTCTACCATCTAACAAAATTCAGAAGCAAACTTATCTAAAATCATAGGTGTGGATTTTGCAAAACCTCTTTCTACAACAGATCGAGAGAAGGTATATATTATGCTCTTAATTTGTACTATTACTCGCATACTACACCTAATACTTGGTCAAGTTTGAATACTGAACATTTTTTTCCAACATTTAGGTGTTACACCACAATATATGTTGTTCAGTCGGACAACGCCAAAATGTTTAAGAAAGCTTAGCAAGAGCTTAACACTTCACATAAAAACATTTTAACTTATGTATTCATGCCTATTTTGGTAGACAAAGAACAACCTGGTAGTGGCAGTTTAGTGATGTGGTTAATTGGAAATAATGGCAAAAATGATATATTTTTTTTAAAATAAAAATATATATTTTCTGAAAAACTTTGTAACAGTTGAGAAATTGCGAACGATTCTATCAGAAATATAATAAGTAATTCCTTTTAGATTACTTACTTGGGTTTACAACGAATCTTGAACCATTCCTTGTTACTCTTGTTTATTTTTTGTTAGGAAAAAATGTTATATAACTTTCCTACTTCACGACTATAGTTAAGTCAACGTTTGTATGAGTGATAAGTACTCGGAAAAATTATGCTAAAGAGATATCTCTATAGAGACAAATTATTAAAATTATTTTGTAAATAACATGGACAATGAGATAACTTTTTAAATTAACGCATGTAAATTGTATAAACTCATTAATTTGAATATTGTATTTAATGTAAATGATATAATATTAGTAGGGGGGGGGGGGGTTTCCCCATCAATTTTGGAAGATAGTTAAGGTCATACAATTACATAAAATGCGGGATGGGGAGGTAAGGAGCTTGACATTGAAGATTGCTACAGGTATTATAAAACGTCCCATTTAAATAATTTATAATTTGAAATTTTCTACCAAATGACTTCTATCGTACTAAAATATGTTTTCTCTTTTACAATTTGACTTTTTAATGATAACGGCTATTAATAATTAGCATTAACAATATTGCTTATTGTGTTGATTAATTTAGAAAATATTTGACTCAAATTAATTGTTATTATGTTATGAACAATATACTTGGCTAGGTTATTATGAATTCAGTAATAATATATTTGATTATGAATAGTAACTTGAGATAAAGGTTTTCAATGAAGGGATAAATGTTGCAATTTTTTTTCCCACTTGAAGTATTTCTCATCTTTAAACTGTTTCTGCTTTCCTCTACTAAGTGAAGGCCTAGAAGCTCATATTCTGCGTTCAGCGCTATTTTGGTTTATGTATTGTGTTGATAATACAAAATATGTAATTGTATGAATGATGTTTGTGTATATGTAAAAGGAGAAATGAAAATAAATATATATGAAATGAAAAATTGCAAATGATTTGAAGTCTAATAAAAAGCAAAGAAAGAAAACATTAACAAAAAAGGGACCACAAATTGAAATATAAATAAAAAAAATAACTGAACTATAACTTGAAAGATACGAGAGGTGATTCAAAAAAAAGGTTTACAAGGCAAATGAAAAAGTATTTACTAACAATAGAAACAAGATACAAATGGGAATCAAGAGACACATCTGGCCTTCACTTTTCCACATAGTCGCTAGTCGCCAAACCTATTTAGGCATTTGTCAGAACGTTCGACCAACTTGTTTATCCCGTCTTGGTAGTAATCAGGGCCCTGCTCATTGAGCCATTTCTCGGTAGCTGTTTTCACTGCATCGTCTGAGGTGAACCGTGTTCCGGATAAGTTTCGCTTCAACGCCGGAAAAATAAAATAGTCACTTGGCGCCAAATCGGGGCTATATGGGGGGTGATTCCAGACCTCCCACTTGAACCTTTGCAGCAATTCCTGAGTCTGGCGAGCTGTATGAGGCTTGGCATTGTCATGCAGAAGAATGACGCCTTTGCTCAGTAATCCAGGCCGTTTGCGTCGGATGGCTTCACGCAATTTCGTTAAGGTGGCACAATAACGATCGGCATTAATGGTATGCCACGCTCCAAATACTCGATTAGGATAACACCAGTCGTATCCCAGAAAATGTTGCCATCACTTTACCGACAGAGGGTGTGACCTTAAACTTCTTCCTCTTCGGTGATCCAGCGTGTTTCCACTCTATCGTGGCTCTTTTGGATGTGGGGGTGAAGTGATGAAGCCATGTTTCATCACCGGTAACGATGCCATCAATGAAGTGTTGACCGTCTGAATGGTATCGCTGAAGAAATGTGAGGCTGCACATCATTCGAGTGGCCTTATGCTCCGCGGACAACGCACGTGGAACCCAGCGGGTACAAACTTTGGAATACCGCAACTCATCGGTTACGATAAGCTGAACGTTACCATAACTCAGGTCCAACTCTGAGGCAATCTCACGCACGGTTACTCGTCGATCCCTTTGGATGATTTCTTCAACACGTGCCGTGTTGATATCCGTCCGTGAAGAACTTGGACGGCCGCTCGCTTTCATATTGCGGTTTTCCACATGCTCCTTGCCCGCTTGAAAAGAACGACACCATTTCGCTACCTGTTGTTTACTCATTGCTTTGTCCCCGTATACCTCAACGATTTGTCCGTGAATTTCGGATGCAGCCACATTTTTGGCTCATAAGAAACAAATTACGGCTCGCACCTCTATGCGAGACCACTTTTCTAGACGTCGTGCCATCACTGTCGCTCTTAAGTGTCTGCGTACTGACGCTACTTACTCGTAGAACCACTGTAGGACAACTAGCGCCATCTGTCAACCACCCTGGGTGGAAATATTCGCTCCACAATTATTACGTTTCAAATGCTTCTGCTTGTAAACTTTTTTTTTGGATCACCCTACGTATATTTTGTGGCACTCTCAAAAGTAATTATCTAAGTGCTAATACCAAAATTAGAAGTAAAACAAATGACTGCTACTATACATACTTCAAAGTTCTAGTTAAATTCTTCACAAAAAAGAAATTTAAAAAAAAGTTTAGTACACTAATAAAAATTTAAAAAAAATGCTTAATACACTAATGATCAAACAACTACACAAATTTAAAATAGATTAGAAAGTATTAAAAGCGCAAGAAAAAGTAATTCATTAAAAATATAAGATTACTATTGAAAAAAGAAAATTATTTAATTATAAAATTTTATATTTAAGACTGGTTTTTAGGAATTTAATCAGATATCAGCTTGAATGCATTTATTATAGAATTTATTGAAGTTATTTTTTAGAATTTTAAGATTTAATTTCTAATTTAATATGACGTTGAAAGTATTTCTAACATCATTAATGAATATTTTATTAGTTTATATTAAACTTAAAAAAGAAGGATAGAAAATAAATCAGGTTTTATTACTAAGTTAAATTTTCGAATAATTATAAGGTCATCAATGTGTATCTGAACACAGTATAATAATTATAATATATCAAATATTATACATAGACGTGTAAATATATATTATTAAGATTATTAATAATAGGAGCGCTTTGTGGTATACCTTTAAATTTTTAAATATTTTTATCATTAAATGTGATATAACTTTCTTTAGAAACTATATGAATTTGAAAAATTTAAATTTTTCACAACAAATAGAAACATTATTTTTTTTTTAAATCCAACAAAAACTTTTACTAAACCTTCAACAGCTATCGACCAAAGCAAAATGTCTTCACTATCATAATTACTTATAAACATATTTCAAAATTTAATGATTAATTCCAGCAATAATTGTCGACAGTACACATAAGTGTAGGATTGGGCATGTGTGTGTATAGTTTTTCAAAGTATATGCCTAGAAATGTAAATGTTAGAAGGAATTTTAATTAATAACAGACGATATCGAGAGTTTTGGCGTGTTATCTGCATGGAAAAACTTTTTAATGTGATATTTTTTTAATAGGAAAAAAATTTCAATCTTCCCAGTTTCATAATAATTATTTCTGCTCTGTATATAGCTATCTATAATGATATTGATTAGAATTGGATGATTTTACAGCAATTCCTCAAATTTCTTGTTTATCTTGGATAGAATAATTTGTCATATCTTCAGAAAAACAATTAAGAATATATTAAATTCATAACAACGTAGTGTATGAAATCGTAATTTCATGTTGATATTTTTTACAACCCTAAAACTGTGATTTTAATAATAAGAAAAATAATATGATGATATATACATATTTCTTTTCTAAAATCCCTTTTTCAACTTTAGAAGCAACTTGATTCTCCAAAATACTCTTAATTTCAAGTTAAATGTTATTCGTATTAAGAGGAGCGTGATTTTATGTAGCAAAATATACAATGAATAACTTCGAGAGTTGGATCAAATGTATTGAAATTTCTCAGAATATATCCAAAATTGGCATAGTCTTAGAATGTATTTCATGAAAAGTTAAGATAATGATATATTTGCGAGATTTTAGGTACTCAAAGAGAGGATCTTTGTTATTTCTTCAAAAATTAAGTTCATTAAAATTACCGTCATCAAAACTAAATTTGGTATTTTGACAATATTTAAATTAATGAAGGAAAAAAAATAAGAAATAAGTTACTCTAAACAAGGCTAATTTATAAGAGAAACATTTTTAAGAATTCAAGGAAGTTTTAAAGCAAGGAAAAAATTCTAAATAATTAATTAGTGAGAATCTGAAGACCTATAATGTCTTGAAGCGTGACTCTTACAGCTAATGATATATATTTTCTGCCCATTTTCTGTGCGGCTTAAAGAAGAATAATTGTTTCAAACTAGCATCGAGGATGACTTTATTAAAAGTATATAGTAAAGTAATTTTATAATTACAATGAAGCTTTAAAACATATCACATAGCTCATTAACGGTACATTTAAAAAAATGATGCATCAGAAACTAATTGGCAAGATTAAACGCTAAAATCATATTCAAAGTTAAGTCTACAAATAGTTATAATTCACAAATACAAAATGTATATATATATATATATATATATTATATATATAAACTTGCGAAGAATTTTAAATTTGATATTTGTATGTGGGAATAAAATTTAAATTAAAGCTTTCAGTGAAATATACCAATTATGTTTTTTATAACTAAAAATAAACATAAATGTAGACAGTGTGAAACAATGAAGAAATAAGATTCTTTGTGCCACAAAATATTATAATTTATTTAAAGGTACCACTGATCATGCATGGAAAAATATTGTACTGAATTTAAGATTTTTTTCTTTTTCGTGACATTTATGTTTTAAAATTGTTCTTGGAGTGTAGGTCTATTGTGTTCCTAATAACAAAATTTTAATTATTTTATTGAATTATAAAATTATTGTTTGTAGTCAAAAAGTTTTTTTTCCCTTTGAGTTGAATATAGACTTGATTTTTCAGATATATTTGCATTTAGGTAACATTTTCAAAAGTAATGTTACTTAAATATATAGAATATTTTACACAAACATTTATGTATCACAAAAAATAGTAAATCAACTTTAGTAATGATATTATTATACGGTTCCTTTGTAAAAATTATACAAATTTGAAATTTGAGAAATTTTAATTTTATTTCAGTTTTTCCATATAAAAATTATTTTTTAAAATTTAAGTATTACGTAGAGAAATTTTTTTTGTTTCCCTCTATGCGTAAGTATCCTTTATAGATGCACAAAAAATTTTGAACCGTAGTGTATAATAGTTTTCTTTAAAATGATATCTAAATGAAAATCTATCCCACAAATCATGTTCATGTTAAAGACAGAGGAGGAAAAAATCCTTTTTGATTAAGAAACTACTTTTATAGTTGTATTGTATCATTGAAATATCGTAATTAGCCACACAAAAGAATCTAGGCTCTACTACTCTAATAAGAAAAGATATATATCACAAAAATAAGGAATCTTAGATATAGTATTCCACAATTCTTTGCGTGTCCTGGTATCCTTAATTAAATGTAAATGAACCATAAAACGTATTTTATATAGGCACCGATCTATAGAATTCGTACGATCGAATATCAATTCTTATGTATACAAACTCATAAAAATGCCTTTTTAAATCAGAAATAAAATTTGAATTATAGAGACAAGAATGTTATTCTTTTTTTAAGAAAAGAAAGCCGTGTTTTTTTTTTTATTTATTTCCAACAAAAAGTTTTTACGCTAACACCTTGCGATTTTCGCATTCTAGAGAAGTTTTTTTTTTCCTAAACCACCGAGAATATATTTTTTTGTACATCATTTTTTAAGCATTGCAGACACGTGCTCCTTCAGCCATTAATTATTTTCTTTTTTATGGTCGTTATGAATAAATTATGAGAATACGCTTGCCACACGTTTACGAGATGTAATCTTAGATACCAGCTATTCTATCAGTGTTTTGGAATACTGTAATTTAGTCGGATATCGTTCCCGAAACCGATTTGTTGATGGCAAGATTATAAACGCATCATTTATAACATTACCTAATGAAAATGAAAACGAAT
>BMAW01021632.1:0-11768 GCA_019974015.1 Nephila pilipes | reverse complement strand
AGAAATTATTTTACTACGGAATTGTGTAATTTTAATTATGCTTCGAAATTTTTCATTTACAGAAGTTTTAATAAAGAAAGGATTTTTAGAATTTCGTTTCTAATTTATTAGAGCACGTTCCTTCAAGTTCTATCTACATGTTTCTAGATGTATACCCTTTACGGTTTGATAGCCATATATTTAGTTATGAAAGGGATAATTAGAAACCATACAGAATGAATCAATATTACTTTTATTCGAATTCAGTTTGTTTGATATACAAAAGCCCTAAGAGGAAATCCTATTTAAAAGAAGTGCTATTAGTTTTTTTAAGAATTTATGTTATGAAGGTTTCATTTTGATTAAAACACTCTAGTTCGGAAGAAGAACAACAATGGTGAAAGTAATAATTTTGATCAAATTCAAAATTTCCAAAATTTGAAATTTAGATTACAACATTTAAATAATGTATCGAAGAATAAGAAAATTTGCAGATTTTTATTTATTTCATATTTTATTATACAGCGGAATTGTATACGCTTTCTACACATCAAAACTTAAAGTCTTAAAAACCCATAACTCTAAATTGTCCGTTAAATTTTCTGTTAAAATTATTTAAAAAAATGAAAAACAAATAATAAATAACCAAACATAGTGAATATATAAATGTCAATTATTTTAAATATATTTATTGTAACGTTATCTTATTATATAAACGATGAAAAAGATACATCTCTTATTTTTTCGTTACGATTTAACCTACAAAATTATTAAATATCATTTGATCGTATATATAAAATCTAATAAAACTTTCAATGTTGATTTATTTTTTCTTGCAAGCACTTCACTTATTTAAAAAGCAATCCATATATTACGGTAAATGTAGGAAACCGGTAATTATGTATAATTACAGGGGTGATTTAGTGGTGATCATAATCACCACTAAACTTGGTAAATATGATAAATTATTGAATATTTACTTCATTTACCGGTTAGTTTATAAAATCCCCAACTCGTAATAGGAAGTGTAATAAACGTCCATATATTTTCCAAAATTTATGGAATCAGATGCACGGGATTTCAGTAATATTTCTAATTTCATGCTGGATAGATGTTCTTTTTTACAATTAAATATTAAATAGTGGGTGGTATGTATGGGCGTTTTAATTCCAAGTTATTAAGGGGCCACGGTAGCCTAGTGGTCAAGGTCGTGGATAGCGGCCGGCGGCTTTCGTTCAGTCGCGGGTTCGATCCTTGGCCACCAAAGACCCGCCGTGTAGCCGGGGCTGATGCACGTTAAATCTGTTCGGGGCCCAAAGTCCTCCCGTTGGCGTGGTGTGGATGTTAGGAGAGGGGGTGCCAGCTCAGGTGTCGTCCTCGTCACTTGACCGTGGTTCAAAATTACGAGGTCCGTCGCCAATAGCCCTCGTGTTGCTTCTAGTGCGACGTTAATAAAAACTAAACTAAACCAAGTTATTAAATGTTTTGGACACTAAGAAAGCGAATAGCGATTTTCTGACGAAAGAAAGATATGACAACATGTTAATAAAAGTAAATAATAGTAAAAACAAAAGTAGATAGAAAAAAAACCCAAGAAGATTATGAAAGACTAAAATGACACGACTTAATGAAAGTAGACAATGTTGGAAAAACTTATCTTTCCCAGAAGTAAAGATAGCTTTAATGTAAGATTTTATGTGTACTTTGAAGAACTTTTTACCACAATTCATGGAGCACATTGATCAGTTGGTCATGATGGTAGAAACAAAATGCTAAAAGAACTTCAAAAAAAGTTCACAGTGTTACTACTGAAGCAGTGATGATTTACTTAAACTTGTGTGTGTGAAAGTTGTCCAAAGAAATCAAAGGTATCCAAGTTTTAGTGTAAGTCCTTCATGACGTTCATCTAATTCTTAAGAACGAAATTTTTAATGTTATTTTAATACATTTATTTTTTCGAATTAAGATATCGTTACTCTACAAACTAATCTGAATTTATTACATTCCCCGTTACGCGTTGGGTATTTTATAAACTTACCGGTAAACGTGATAAATATTCAATAATTTATCATATTTACCAAGTTTACAGGTGACTATGAATTTTCACCAGTAATTATACATAATCACCAGATTAATCACTTTTATCGTAACACTTATAATATATGATGATTAAATGTAAAAAGGAAAGTGTTGGCAAGTTAAAAAATTTTAAACGTTTTCCTCTAAATACATCTTTCACTGCGTGATTCTTTGGAAAATTTATTCATTTATAATTGCATAGGAATTGTTCGTAAATTTAAAGCAGACTTCGCATCATGTGAACCGTAAGATGCATCTAATCCATCAGACATAAATCTAAATAGTTGGAAGGAGATTTAGAGTTATAGAATATCCACATTAACGCGAATACAATAAGTAGCGTAAAAACTTTGGATTTGTACAACAACTAATTCGTTCTGAAATCAAACTCATTATTTAAATGTGGATGAGTATTTACAATATAACGCAAATCGAACAGTTAGAAGGCCTGTAATAATAGGTCTTAGACTGTAGTTAAATTAGAGAAAAGGCTTGAATGTGTATAATTACAGGCCTTGGGCAGTAATTAAGTCACGGAGATTGCTGGAGTAATAATAGGTCTTAGATTGTACTGAAGTTGAAAAAATTTCTACATCGAACGAAATTTCAGGCTAACAGTTTTCAGACAAGCCAAATTTCCCTTTCGTGTAGTCTGTACAATGGATAAGCAAAATTCGCCGAATATGTCCCTGCATAAATTAGATTCTTCAAATGCTAAACAAAGAAGAAAAGGAAGAAGAAGAAACATTTAGACAGGAGGATGTTTATTGACCTCGAGTCGAATAAAAATGTTATAATAAAATTGTATTCGCATTACCACTTTAATGTAATCACACAGTTTTCGACTGGCACTCAGTTTAAGACTTCCGGCCACAGAATTATTCACGTTTTATACAAGAAAAGGGCGAACATAGCTTAGCTAGTGTAATAGAAAAGTTCATGTTAAGGCGTTTTATAATTTAGCTTATAACATTATTATAACCGCAACATTCTTCCATTAGTGATTTTCAATTACTTTTCAAAAAGTGTAGACCACTATTAAAGACTTGTCAGACAGGGGTCCTCCTTTTGGGATAAAAGGAAGTTAGGAGAGTAGGGTACCATCTGAAATGTTATCCTCGTTATTTGACCGTGGCTTAAAATTATGAGGTCAGTCGCCAATGATCTTCGTGGTGCGACTTTATTAAGCAAGCAATCAGTCAACAAAAACGGATTAATGGAAGTCACGGTTGTGACTTCCATTAATCCGTTTTTAATTCGTTTAATCCGTTATTCCACCCCGAGATACTCTTTTTTATCAAACTTATAATATTATAGTCTGGCCATTGATCCGGCTGCCTTCACAGTATCGGTGTATGAATCAACTGGAAATTTGATGCATCGAAATAGTGATTCAGAGTTAAGATTTATTAATCTGTTTAATCAAGTAAAATTACAATAATTATTCCGAAAAGGTTAAAATTAACCAAGGTGTATATTATATTAAAGTTTCAGTTTGAGAGATAGACATAAAATATGTGTAATAAAATATTTAATGTCGTACCTTCAAGTATTTTCATTGGTGTGGTGTGTAAGTTTGGAGAGTGGAATCCCTGCTCAGGTATTATCCTGTCACTTGACCTAGACTCAGAATTATGAAGTCCGTCACCAATGCCCCCTGTGTTGCTTTTCAGTGCGATGTTAATAAACAATCAATTAATGACCCCGGTTTGGAATTAGGACAATTCCTAATATCCTCCAGCTCTAGAGTGAGGTTAGTTCAACGAGTCATCAAGTTACATAGCTGGTTTTGTTTTGTTTCCTAAAGCAATGACAAGGAAGTAATTTTTATTTTAAGACCTCTTAGAGTAATGTAGTTCTTATTTTTCATGTTATTTGTTTGGAAAATGTAAAATGATATGATAGACGAAAGATTGTTTCTTTCGTCAAATAATTATCAGCAAATGAGATACAATAATCGGCACATTTAGCGTTCTCCTCTTTACCCGCCTTTTTCTAATACTTCCTTTCCACGTTTGGTTTCATCAATTGCTAGTAGATACGAAATCTATGATTAGATAATCAAAAATGAATTGAATGTGTTAAGGTATCCGTACACCTTCGAAGAAATTTTTTGAAATACATTGATATTTGCTATCAAGATATTTTTAATGATAAAATATAAACTAAAACTATGAAAGACATTTAATAATTTGCTTTTAATTAAAAAAAAAAAATTGGATTGGAAAACAGGGTGAAAATAGTACATAAATTTATTATCAGAATAACATTCATAACTCAAAAGTAAACAAAAATATTATTATTCTGTAAATTTTATCTTATTCATCGTGACATTTTTTGGGACTGGTACTACTTTCATGATAAAAATCATATTACTACAACTTTATTGTGTTTCGAGTCAAATAACAATGAAAAATCAAAAAAAAGTAATAATTATACATGTTTTACACCTTTGTTACTAAAAACATATCAATTTTACAACTATGAAAGTAGTAAAGGTTCTTAAAACCTATATAAGGAATTTAAATTAATTTTTAAATTGAATTAATTTAAATTGTAAAATTTAAATTAATTTGGTTCATAACTTTTTCTGATATCTACGTTGCCACATGTGAATATGTCGAGAAAACTCATTTTGAGAAAAATCAAAAACAAACTTTCAAATGCAATTAAAAATTAGCTACCGAGTAAAATTCAAATCCTTGTAACTTAGTTCTAAATAAGGTATAAGCGAAATTCAAACACTATTAGAAAGAAAAAAGTTTATATTTTAACCTGACATTAAAATTAGAAAATCGGAAATGTTGACAAAAATAACGTTTTAAAGGTGTACGGATACTTAAAATGTTTCGTTAGTGTACCATATTTCAATTTAATAGCGTTAATGTCTTAATGAATGGAAACAGTCGTTGGCGATGAACTTCGTAAACCATTGTCAAACGAGTTTCGTTATTGAAAAATTATAGTTTCAAGTCCTGATTCTGTTGCAGACTGTTTCGTAGAATATGTAGAAAGCATGTTGCGTGTTAAAAATGATTATTTTTTTTAATATGCCTAAGGTGGTAAAGTTTGAACATTCAGCCAATGAGAGACATACGTAAGTAATGTCCTTTTATCACTGTAGTTCAAGTCTTGATCTCACTGCCAAAATGTCTTTGGTTGGAAGGATAATGAACTTTTAACCGGTGGTTAGGGACTCCGGGTCTTATTCTTCGAATGAACAGCCATTGAGGAGTTGATACAATCATTGAATTTTAGTTTAGTTTTTATTAACGTCGCACTAGAAGCAACACGAGGGCTATTGGCGACGGACCTCGTAATTTTGAACCACGGTCAAGTGACGAGGACGACACCTGAGCTGGCACCCCCCTCTCCTAACATCCACACCATGCCAACGGGAGGACTTTGGGCCCCGAACAGATTTAACGTGCATCAGCCCCGGCTACACGGCGGGTCTTTGGCGGCCAAGGATCGAACCCGCGACTGAACGAAAACCGCCGGTCGCTAGTCCACGACCTTGACCACTAGGCTACCGCGGCCCTACAATCATTGAAGCCCAACTCTTCTAGTTGGCATGCCAGGTGAAGAGTGGGATTCCAGCTCAGATGTCGACATTATCATTTAACTGTAGTTAAGATTTACAAGCACAATCAGTCAATCAATGTTCAATAAATCAGATTAACTGCGGATCCATTACCCATCATAAGGGATGATAGTCTTTGCTTTTCCATATCCCTTATATACCAATGGATTAATAAATAATCATTGTATTGCTCCACGGCGACGGTAAATGATTAAATTGAACCTTACAACACACAGAAATTATATCCGGAATTAGTTTCCTAATCAAGAATGTATATTTTATAAAATACTTATTTTATATTAATACATTAAAATATTTCACTAGCTTGTTAAAATAATTTTTATTCAATTATTGATTGTTTTGGTTTTCTTTTCTTCTGTCATGATCATGGAAGTACACGTCTTCTTTAAGTTCAAACTAGGAGTTAAGTAAGTGAGCTAAGGGGAAATTACCATAGCATGCAAGCTCATACTTCACTTTCATACAACACGCCAATGAAAGGCTTTTAAGGCTGACTTGGGAATAAAAAACACCAATTTACTTGTTCTACATAGAGATCTTTAATCATATCCGAAAATTTACAGCCACCTGGGTGACAAAAAGGCCTCGGCTATACCAATAAACTTTTTTTTTGAGGGGGGGGGAATCTCTTATTTTGATATATTGAATGCTATTCTATTTATTTCCAACGTATACCCGAATCAGTCCTACTCAAAATTAGATCTAACATCGATTTTTGAAAGGAAAAGAATACTTTCACAGCATTTAATTTAAAATATTAGCTAACATATGTAGGCAACATGAAAAAATAACTTTATTAATCAACCCAAATATTTTTTTTATTGCTGAGATTCTATGCTTTTCAAGTGCAATTTTCTTTGTGATTGATTGAATGATTTTATGGCATATGAAACAAAAAAAAAATTCTTTATGAAATTCTTGATTATTTCTTCAATAGATGATGCCATCGGATTAAAGGGCATATTTAAAGAATTACAATAAACCTGATATTCTTTTTTATATATGAGATATATTTCTCCTTATTAATGTTAAGGAATAAGATTAAAATTCTTAAGCCCCTTTTTCAGTTAGCAAAATACTTCAATCTTAATATCGCGTTTCGATTTCAATAAAATATGAAACACAGTATTTAAATATACTTCTACATTTTCCTTTTGATAAAATTGTTTTCTGTTTACAAAATGTGTGAGATATCCATCTGCAAGACACTTTGATTTCGTGAAAGTAATGTTTATTCTATGGAATTTTTAATACTATCCTCAAAACTTAACTATTTTGTTTATTTGAATACAAAAAAGTGCATCTGAAAGAAAAAAAAATCATGAAGATTTCTGAGAAATTTCATTTTTCCTCTAATTTTTGAAAGATTAGGAAATCCGCAAACGAATCAATAAAATAGAGGGGAAAATATTTTTCAAAAATATTTTCCACAGGAACCTTCATTATTTTTTGTTCTTTTAAATACACTTTTTGCATTCAAATAGATCAAATAGTAAAGATTTGAGGATCATAGATGAAATTCCATAAATTAACATTATGTTCATGAAATCAAAATGGTCGTAGTTGAGAGCATTAATATTTAGACTCTTAATTTTGACATATAATATTAAAAGTTATTACGCATTTTAAATTCAAAATTACTTCATAAATGCTATAAACTCCTTCTCAGTGGAAAAAATATTTCTTATAAACCTTATATCCTTATCAAAGAAAAAAAAACTTCATTATATAGTGGCGCTGATGTATTGAGGCTCAAAGTCATCATGTTTTCGGGGTATAGAAATTAGTGAAATTGGGTTCCAGGTCATGTATCGTTCCCGCAATTTGATCAAGGCTCAAAATTACAAGCTCCATCTCCAATATTGTGGCCGCGATAGCCTAGTGGTCATAATCACAAACGCGCCCTGCGTTGTTTTCGTCGAGTCGTGGATTCAAGCCCTGATACTACTCAAGACCTACCGCGTAGCGAGATTAAACCTTAATCTGGTCGAGGTCCCAAGTCATCCCATTTGCGTGATGTGAAAGTTTGTTATGGGAGGTGCCATCTCAGGTGTCATCCTGAGATGGCACCTATTTCATCCTGAGACATCCCTATTTCATAAGGTGTCATCTTGAGTCATCACTCCCCTATTTCACCTATGTCATCCTGAGATGGCACCTACCTCGTAATTTTGAACCACTTGACGTAGGTTCAAAACTACAAGGTACGAAGTCAATGACTCTCCTGTTGCTTCTCAGCACGACGTTAATAAACAATCACTCACCGTCGGTAATATCCCTCGCGTTGCTTCTATGTGCTGCGTTAATAAACAATCAATCAAAGAAAAAAGATTCTTCAGGGATTGGTTTCATTCATTAAAATGGTGAAGATTGGCTTGATTTCTGTTAATATTGCACTAGGATTATTGCGGGTTGGGTTAGTTTTATTGACGTCACACTAGAAGCATTACGAGGGCTATTGGCAACGGACCTCGTAATTTTGAATCAAGTGACGAAGGATTATTGCAGTGATCCTCGTAATTTTAAGACAATATCAAATGATGAGTACGATACCTGAACTCATATTCTCCTAACATCTATTTCACACTCGAGGATTTTATGTGCAATTCCTTTCAACGGGAAGCAGTTTACATTATTCGCACACTAAAGTTGTAGTTTCTTAGGAAAACGGAACCGTTATTTAGCAGCTGCAGTATTGCGGTGGATGTCATTAAACCTTCCTAGACATGTCTTTCCCAGAAAACCATAGTTAACCCGTCGATTTACGCTCCGATCACGTTCAAGGTTCTTTAAGAAATCACTCCATCTGATTTACATAGACAACGCGTGGCCGCGGTGCAATAGTTAGTAGTCATGGTCGCACACTCGCAACCGGTGGTTTTCGTCGAGTCGTAGGTTCGAGTCTTGATGCCACTTAAGATCCGCCGTGTGGCCTGGGCTCATGCACGTTAAGTCTGTCGACTCCCAAAGTCCTCCCGAAGGCATGGTGAGGAAATTAAGAGAGGGTCATCCTCGTCACTTGATCCAGGTTCAAAATTACGAGGTCCGTCGCCAATAGCTCTCTTGTTGCTTCTAGTGCAAAGGTAATAAAACCAACTAACCACCATAGACAACGTTTTAATGATGTCTTTAGTTTAGTTTTTATTAACGTTGCACCGGAAGCAACACGAGGGCTATTGGCGACCGACCTCGTAATTTTGAACCAAGGTCAAGTGACGAGGATGACATCTGAGCTGGCACCCCTCTCTCCTAACATCCACACCATGCCAACGTGAGGACTTTGGGCCCCGATAGATTTAACGTGTATAAGCCCCAGCTACACGGCGGGTCTTTGGCGGCCAAGAATCGAACCTGCGACTGAACGAAAACAGCCGGCCACGAATCCGAAACCATGACCACTAGGCTACCGCGGCAGTTTTAATGATGTCATCCACCACTATATTGCGACCACCTGTTATGGGCTCTCGCTTTCCCATAAAATGATACCTTCAGTATTTATTTTAATAAAAATTAAGCTTCTGTATTAACATTGCGATCTACAAAGGTGATAATGATAATTTCTGAGTTTTTTGTGATTCCTTGACAAAAGGCATGGACGATCTCAAGAACTGAGTTTAACTTTTTAAAATCCAAATTGATACACACAATTCATTACACACTTGTCGGAAATTTTATGTTCTTTCACCTGAATGTTTGCGGTGGAAAATTGTAAGAATAATTGCTTAAATGAACGAGTAAACATACAATACAAGAGAGAAATAAACACAGAGAAATCAGTGATAAAATGTACTTTTATTGGAAGTGTAACAAAACATTGCTAAAATACTATATAATAATCGTAATAATAAACCCCATCGAAACAACTAACGGCACTTGCACAGGGTGTTATGCTAGTGAATCTTAGAGACGCAATATCACAGCTCAGTGATCAAATGATAAAGATTAAGGGAAGGAGGTTGCACTGTTTCATATGACACTGATTACCTCTTTAACATTTCTTAAAACATGATTTCTATATTAATGTTACTGTTGTTGAATACTTTTTGTAAAAAAAAAAGTGTTTTTAAAAATTGAATCAACAGTAGTAGAGTTAAGAGTTTCTTAATATATATGCACATCTGGTGGTTATTTCAAAGGAAATTGAATTTTTTATTGTAGATTTTTTTTTCTCAAAATACTAGAAGATTAAACAGAAAATGATAACTTGTAGCATGTTTGTAAGCACTGCAGAATTAGGAAACTGCATTGTTTACATGCGTGTCTCAAATCGATTTAAGATATGTGCCTACCTTTGGAGCACTTTTTTTCAAAAAAGAAAAAAAATTGTAAAACACTTATGTTTTCAGTTACAATGGTCTATCAAATTGAAAAATTCTAAAGTCATTTTGATGAACTTTTATTTAATTTTTTTTTTTTTTTATTTTTCGAATTTTGGCCATATTCGCTTAAAATGTAGTAATAATATACATTTACGCTAACATTCATATAACAAATTCTAATTAATATATCTCTCTTTTTGTTTCTAAAAGGTATTTAATATGTGTATATCTGTGTTGTGAAGCAGAAAAAATGCTGCTATTACTTAAGCTTACAGAGTTATACCAAAACTTAAAAACACAACATGGTTTTACAAAAAAAATATATCCCTTTTTTAAATAAAACTAGCTCCAAAATAAATAGTTATATACTTAAAAGTTATATTTGAAATTCACAATATACCTACAGATGTATTGAACATCGTGGTAAAATTTCATTTGAATGTATCAAATACTTTTTAAAAAATTCAAATATTTATTTGAATTTTATTTTTTGAAAAATTATATTTTATTGAAAAATTTATTCAAAAAAAATTTAATCACAGTTTTTCAGAAAATATAAATAAAGATTTTAATGTTTTTTTAAAAAAATATAAACTTACATTAATGCAATAGCCAACTACCCTAGGAACAAATTCAAATCCTTTTTGAAATCGTAAATATGTGGACTTTAATAAAAAGAAATAAAGAAACTTTCGAAAATTTTCACGAAAACGGTGATTTTTGGGTAGGCACTTACCTTAAAATAATTTAACGATTGAATTGTAATACTATTCAACTAAATCTTAAAACTAAATACTAAATGTGTCAGAATATTCTTTACATATTTTTTTTCCTTAGAAAAAATTCACCGGTAATGGAATTCTGCTACAAAACTGTGAATTGAACTGAACGTAAGCAATTTTTCTGATAATGAAATATAAATATTTGCATTGATAAGACTACACAAAAATAAAATCACAGTTTTAAATGTTCTTTTTAAAAATGCGTTTAGTTTGACAAAATGTTAATGTTGTTTATATAAATGAAACGAAGCTTTACTCTTGCCCATATTACCATGAATGATCTCATGGATTTGGTTTAGTTTCCCGTTATTTAGCATATATAGAGAGAGTGATTAGAAACAATAGTAATATAAATTGGAGGAATTGTTATTAATTTATTGAAAGCCTAATATTTTTTCACTGCTATGAAAAATAGCAACGAAATGTAATTTTCAAGTCATATCTATACATTTATAATCTTCTAGTATTTACTTTTAGAGAAGAAAAAAAAACCATTTTTAATTACTTTCTTTTCACATAACTAAGAAAATTCCATGTATGAATTTTGCAAAGGAAGAAAATCTTATTTCATAGCCGTTAAATATAACCCTCTACATCTGAGAGAAGTTTACTTCTTTTATAATACAAATAAATATTATACACTAAAAAAAACCCTCTTGTTTTTAAAGATGTTCTTCAAAATGATAAGTTGTATACTTTTTTAGATGAATAGGTTATTAAAAACTATTTTTTTCTCAATAATATAATTTTCTTCAGAATATGGCTATAAAACATCAATACTGATCTTAAAACTCCATAATCGGTTTCACGGCAATTTGAACTGTGCATACATTATTAAAGTAAAATAAAAAGAAGTAACATCTTTTAAAAGGACAGTATTCAACACATTTACAAGTTCAATCTAACTGGAAAAAAAAGATTCTCATGTCTAACTGGTTATTAAAATTCACCAGTTCCTCAGTAGAGAATTGAGTTTCATTTCCTTTAAAACTCACCTTGTTATTA
>BMAW01021631.1:0-11274 GCA_019974015.1 Nephila pilipes | reverse complement strand
AGATTGAAACAAAATCGGCCAAAATCTCGTGACTTCAACTATTCGGCTACTGCTGCAGTAAAGCAATGGACTAAATTCATGTGACATCACGATCATATGATAACTTGACCACGTGATATTCGAAGGTACAAACAAGTTTTGTATTCGCTTGTTTTGCACTGCGTTTGTGAAATGTGTTATGCTTCATAAGCTTAAGTAACTTATATTTTACTATGTATACTACTTCTTAATTGAATGAGAAATTATCACTAAACTTTGTATTTTCTATTTTTCACCCTAAATAAATGCAAAAATCAAAATTTTTGATTATATAAGTACTAATTAGTATTGGAATACTATAAAGTTATTGGATCACTCTTCTACCAACAAGTTGAAATAACGGCTGCAATTTTTTTTTTTTTTTTTTTTTTTGATTTACATGCAGACAATTTGTTTTAATTATGAAAACATCCTAATTTAACAATGATTTCTAGTATTCAAAAAAGTACTTTTATTGCTCTTCTTTAACATTTAATTTAAAAACATTATTGAGTAAAAAAAAATCGGCTTTTAGATTTTTAATATGTAATAACTTGTTTTTAATATTTGTTTAAATTTGCAGTATCGAGAAGCTAACACATAGTGTAGAATTTCATTTTATGATATATTTGTTTTTTGAATGAAATACCGAAGAGAATTATAGAATAAAACTTGTTACTTGCATAAAATTTCTTTGAGTCAAGACTACATTTTGTTTCAAAATTTGTCTTCCACAGATGCCATCTTTTTTTTTCCGCTTCTGGAAGCATCAAGTTTGAAATACCTGCACCATCTTGGCGTGAATTTCAAAAATTTCGCTAAATGTTCCAGTAAAGTTGGACTGTACCCAAATTTTAAAAAAAAAACTATAATTCAAAGTACAAAATTACTTCTGTTTAAATCACAAATCATTATATAACTGCATCAGTTATATTATGCAACTTGATTGAGAATAGAAAATAGTTTAATCCAAATTTAAATCCAACGTTGATTTATTTTTTAAACAGAATCAACCTGATAAATAAAATATCTTTATTACATTAAAGGTACTATACTTCAGAAAAAGCTTAATTACACTTCAACAATTGAAATTTATTATTCAGATGGTTTAGAATAATTACAATACTAGAATAGGACTTAATTTTTAACATGTTAAAATAAAACGATGATTTGTTGATACATTACAATACTTATAAATGAAATAATTTGAAATACAAGATAATCTTAGTCAAAACAAAAAGGTGAAAAAAAACTCAATGACAGTTAACAGTTCAAAAATAATAATTTAAAGCTAAAATCATAAGTATACAATCAAACGCCAGAAGCAAATTTAAATAGGCTTAGCTGACCGAATGACATTTTAAAAACACAATTAAACGAGAATTTTTTAAGTTATTCTCGTTTAAAAACAGAATTAAAAGACAATAGATACATAAAAATATTCTCTGATTATTTCCTGCCGAATATAAATAATTGCACAATGTAAAATATATGATAATATTAAATATGTTAATCGAAATAAAGTGAACATACAATATATATATATACAACTAGCGTATAGGAAAATCCTATGTAAACACAGATTAAGCCGATTTGTTTATGATATGTATCACATGATTCTGTGAATTTAGTCCATATAAAAAGTTAAACTTAAAAAACACTAAAGTTATCATTTTTATACTGTAATAGTTGTATCATATATCCTTATTTAAAATTGAATAATTACGGTTTCCCCTTCTAACTCCTTTAGAAGCCCCTTAAGCACAATAAAAATTTCAAAAGGGTGTATGAAATATAAAACATCAAAATTATCTATACTGCTGTTTGTAGAAAATGCAACACCATGAAAGAATCATCAGAATCAAATGAAATTAAATGCAGAAACGACTTGTACTGATACAAATAAATGATGAAATTTTCAAAACAAAAGAAACAAATTAAGCGTCCGAAATCAGTATTTGGTGCAGCCACCATGCGCTGCAATAAGTGCTGCTATACGACGTGGCATGGAGTCAAACAGATGTTGAATATCTGCTTGAGGAAGAGAATTCCATATCGCTTGTATGCGCAACCAAAGTTCGTCTTTGGAAACTGCAGGACGCGGATCACGAGCGAGACGCCGACCAACCATATCCCACACGTGCTCAATAGGCGACATATCCGGTGAATAAGCAGGCCAAGGAAGAAGTTGCATGCGTTGTGCTGAACAGAAGTCTCGAACAGTCCGCGCAACATGTGGGCGTGCATTATCCTGCTGAAAGATAGCTCCAGGGATGCCTTGAAGGAAAGGAACGACTTCGGGCTGTAGCACTTCACGGACGTACCTGTTGCTATTGAGATTACCCTCAATTCGTATCAAATTGGATCGTCCATGATACGAAATCGCACCCCAGACCATAACTCCGGGTGTTCGACCACTATGTCGTTCAATAATACACTCAGGAAGGCAGCGTTGACCGGCATAACGTCTAACACGAACACGGCCATCATGGGTCCACAAATTGAAGCGTGATTCATCTGAAAAGACAACTTGGTGCCAATCAGCTCGCCTGTCTCTGTGCTCAAGAGCCCACTGCCGCCGCAGCCGTCGATGATTCGCCGTGAGGGGAATCCTGTATAAAGGCACCCTTGCACGCAATCCACGGCGCAGCAGACGACGACGAATTGACGAAGCCGACAATTGTACACCTGTAGCAGTAGACCAACGTGCTGCCAGCTGCCTGGAGGAAGCTGTGCGATCATTCACCGCCATGCGGAGCAGGTGTCGATCATCGCGCTCTGACGTCACCTTCTGTCGTCCAGTGCCTGTTTTTCGAGTTGTTCGGTGCTCGTCGGTCCACTGCTTCCAAACTCGCATCACTGTGGAACTGTTCCGCTGCATACGAGCTGCTATTGCGCGATAGGAAAATCCTCCTTCTCGAAGGCCGATTATCCTCCCTCGTTCAAACTCCGTAAGTTGCTTGAATTTCTTATTCTTCCGTCGTGGAGGCATACTCAGGTCTCACTAAACGTTTGCCACTAACAAATAATCATAGACTTTTTTCAACGTCCCGCTACAGCACTTTATTTATACGCTTTCAGCATCAATTCAGAGGGCGCTGCGCGCGCCGCGCACGCGCGATGGCTCTGAAACTTTATTAATTTGCATAATATCCTATAATTGACATTTGCTGCGAATTTCATTTGATTCTGATGATTCCTTCATGGTGTTGCATTTTCTACAAACAGCAGTTTATAATGAGTATGTATTTTATACTAAGTGAACATAATGCATTCTACATAACTATCGCAGCTCTCAATATTTTAATAAATTTTGAAATCAATTACCGACAGCTCAAAGTTACTTAATCTGTTTAGGAAGAAAAACATTAACGTAGCTTTCCTTTCTCATATCCTTAGTTGTAGATCCCATATTGTAGATCAAAAAATAACTTAAAAATAATTCAATTTTAATTTTCGAATTTATCAATTTCTAGTTTTTCCAGGCGTGCTAATAATTCAGTTGTTACTAAAAATTCCAATATATATTTTTCTTCTCCTTTTCTCTATCCGATTCAAACATTTTTATATTTTAAAGTATGTTATTTTCTACATTTACTCAATGTATGTATTTTGGAGTGTTATTATTTAGTTGTGAATGTACTTCACCACTTATTTTATTTTATTACATTTATATTCCATTAACTTTATGTGTACCAAAATTATGTTAGAATGTTCTGGCAAACATTTTAACATTCTACAATTTAGTTCGAAAAGCATTAATCTCTTCTTTCTCTATCTTCATTTGTCATGGAACAAAAATAGAACAGAATGAACAGCGTATATTGAATTTTATTTTTGTTAACCGGTTTTAATGATTTTACCTTTGAATACATGTGCCCGTACGCCTTCGCAAAAAGTTAAGAATCATTATGTTGATTAAAAAATAAGACTTTTAGCAGTCAAAATAGTACTTTTCTTTCACATTTATATATTTTTCATAAAAATGTATTTAATGAAAATAGACAAAACAAAGAGACAACGAAAAAGGGTTTTTTATATATAAAATCATTGTAAAAATTATATTATTTCTTTGCTAACAATACTGACATATTCTTCGAAAACAAGGACTATTTTTAGAGCACAATATGTTTTTGTGTCTCAACTACTTCCACATAAATTAAATTATAATTGAAATGTTTTAATCACAACGCATTATAAAAATTCATTGATTATTTTTTAAAATTTTGGAAATTTATAACTTGTCTGCTTCTATACCTTTAAGAACTTTAAATTTGTACAAAGAACTGAAACAGTACTTTTATTTAATTAGATGAATTCATAAATTCATATTATTCTCGGCTTCAGAGTTACGAAGGTCGTTCAGTAAGTCATTAGAAATTCCAAGAGGTGGCGCCCGTAGTATTGAAAAATGTTTTGTTTTTAGTAAGAATGATGACTTATTAAACAACTATCAAAGTCTCAGTTATTTCCATATCATGGTTTCATTTTCATTGTTGATTGAAGCAAGGAACTTGTGTTCATTTTGAAAAAATGGAGAAAAAGTGAGTTGGTGATTAAACATTTGTATTTAAAAGGCATAAGCCGAAAAAGATCACCACTGAGTTAGATGAAGTTCATGACATATCTGCTCCTGTGTTTGCAACTGTTTAAAATTGGGTGAATGAGTTTAAATGATGATGAAAGCCGATGATGATCACAAAAGATGAACGCCATTCGGGACGTCCAGTAGAAGTGACTACTCCCAGAATGATTGACAAAATCATTGATATGAGTTTCAGTGATCGACGAATCAAAGTGCGCTAAATAAATGAAACTATGGGCATATCGCAAAGTACTGTGTTTTCAATTTGGCACAAAAATTGAATGTGAAAAAAATCTTGGTAAAATGGGTGCGTTTGCTCTCTGTGGAAATCAAACGCAATCGTATGATCGACTCTGAAGCTATTTTGGCGCTTTTTCATCGCAATTCTGCGGACTTCCAGAGTCGATACATAACTGTGGGCGAAACGTAGATACACATCTAAACTCCAGAGACAAAGAAACGATCAAACAGAGAGTTTTTGAAGGTGAATGTGCTCCGAAGAAGAAGACTGTGAAATCAACTGGCAAGGTGATGGCTATGGTTTTTTAGGATGTACGGGAAACAAAGAGACACACACAACTAGAAACTCAGCTATGGCCGAGCGCACAAGTTGTTCTATTTACATTCGTGAGTGATAGTCTGCTCGAAGGCTGACGCACAACACAGCCGTGCAGCAGCAGTTATTTTACTTCATTTTCCAACAACCCCCCCCCCCTTGAGACTCAGAAAAATTTTCAAGAGTATAACAAACATTATTTAAAAGATCGAGTCTTGTAGGGGCTTTCACAGGACTTTCAGAGAATGTAAATTTTCTCACTATCACAGCATCAGCAAATGTTACATTATTTTCATTATCAGACACATTATTAGAACTAGATTTCTCTCCACCCTGTTTCTTATCATCAGATTCCTTTGAATAAATATCTAATGGGCAGATACACTGTATAGGGCGTAAAACTGTACCATGTTGCATTTTAAGTTAAACTGTGCGAATTTTCCCATCATGCCCTGGAATCAAATAACTCAATAATTTTTGCCAAGGGCCCAAACAATCGTTTTTTATTGTCATCTCCTACTAAAACTTTCCCTCCAATTTGAGGATTACGCTATTGCTTTTCATTATGTTTTTGTACGAGTTGTCTAAGATATTCTTTCCAAAAGTAAGTCCGCAAATCCATTAATAATTTACTACGATATTTTATTCTTTTGTTCAGACTCCACAAATTCAACCCTTCCATATAATCAGTTTTAGAACTTCTGTTCTCGATAAGGAACATGCAGGGGGGTAAGAGGAATAAATTCTGTTGGATTTTCTGATACATATATTAAAGGTCTACAGTTAATTAATTCACAATCACAAATTGAGGAAAACACTTCTTCATGGGATAACACAGATTTACCTAAAGTACGCCTTAATAATTCTTTTATGGTTCGGACCAACCATATTCACCAGTCACTCCACCAACCTGCAGTTGGAGGAATAAATTTCCAAAATATTTTAGAAGTTCTGGTCTCCTTTAGGACTTTACTCCTATTTATTTTTGACAAATCATTAGAAGCGCCCCGGAAATTAGTCCCATTATCACAATAAATCGCTCGTGGTCACCCACGTCTAGCGATAATCCGTCTAAGGGCTAAAAAAAGGCATCCGAAGGAAGGGAATTAACAAATTCAAGGAGAATGACCCAGTATACCGCGTAAGTTACCAGAACCATACTCACTTTGCATTCATTTTTCAAAAACAGTGGCCCTTCTAAATCAATTCACAAAATTTCGAATAGCGAACAATCAGTTACACGGTCTGGTTGCAGAGGCGTTGGTTCGCTTGTCATAGATTTAGCCTTATTGCGATTACATGCAATACAATTATAAAGGGCATTTTTGATAACTCTTCGACCTCTGATTATCCAAACATTTTCCCGCAACAGGCATTGCACCATTTGGATTCCAGTGTGACAGTTTTTCCTATGTACATTTTTAATTAATAATTTAGTGAACTCACATTTATCAGGTAACAATATTGGATACAAAAAAAAAAAAAACTTTCATCATCTCAGCTACTTATTTTTGTTTTTACTCTAAGAATATCGTCATTATCTACAAAAGTTACAACACAATTTAAAAATTTTGTATTAGAAAGATATTGGACTAAACAAATTAATTTCCTTTTAGAATTTTCAACCTCAAATTGTAAGAGTTCATTGCTTTAACATTTTCCATTAACTTTTTTACAAGTATTTATAAATCTTAATACGCAAGCAAATACTTGGATGATTTTATAATAATCTGAGGCTCTTTCTGCATACTGGGGGAGGGGGGGGGGGCTTCTGTTAAAATCATATTTACAATTTTGCTCTTTCTCCTTTCAAAATCTACTTCACTGGGTTGAGAACTAACTTCAGTAACAGGCCAGGATTCCTGTTTTTCTTTCAACTAAATTGGACCCTCCCACCATTTTGAATTTAACTTTTGTTTGGTAGTACATCCGCTTGATAAAAGGTCGGCAATATTCATATTTCCTGGCACATGTTGCCATGAAAAGCGTTCTGTTAGCTCTCTAATCTCTTTAAAACGATTTGCACCGAAAAAAATATCATTCATATTCTTTAATCCACCACAAAGCAACAGTAGAATCCGACTTTAATGCTTGAGAATAAAGAGTGTGACTTTAATGCTTGCCACACCGAGCGCCCTTATAACAGAATTAACAAGTCTTGTTCCGATGCAACAAGCCATCAATTCCAATCTAGGAATGCTCAAAAGTTTTACATGAGTCACTCGTATTTTTAGCACAAATGAGTCTCATTTTACTTTCACGTCCTACTTCAGATCTAACGAATACACAAGCAGCAAATGTCCCCTTACATGCATCTACAAATATATGCAATTCAGAGATTTCAATAAAATTCATAAGTCGTGGCAAAGTTCCACCAATAGGTGTGTGGACTCCTACTGCAATGGATCATATAATTTTTGCACAGTAGACAAAATTAGTCTCTTATTTATCTTAGTTCATGATAAAATTTCAAAGTTTATTTTACACTTCAATGTATCATCATCTAAATTCCAAATTATTCCCAAAACCGAAATTGTCCTTTTTCAAAAAAATTCTCAGCTTCTGCAACTTTATATACTCTTGTTAAACAATTATTAACATAAAAAGAATATTTAAGATTCTGAACAACATTATAAAATTCAGTAGAATTGTCCAAAAGAGGCGTAATTGTTGCATTCAATAAAAAGGGACACGAAGAAACATCAAAAACAACTCGACAAAGTCTATAAATTAACTCATCATTACAAGGGAAGAAAAATCGAAGAAAGTCTCTGTCTTGGAGAGCAACAGACAACATCAGAAAAGCCTTTTCTATATCCGCACTTAATCCAATGGGATGCGCTCTAAATCGATCGACAATATCAAATAATAATTCTATTAAATTTATTCCCTATAATAAACACTCATTCAAGGAAGGATTCCCTTTCTCATAGGCAGACGCATCAAATACAGCCCGAATTTTTGTAGTTCGGTTATCAAATTTAATTACAGGTCTGTGTGATAAATAATGGCATGCAGTATAATATTCAATAATATTCAACCTTTTCCACTCCCGATAAAGCTTTTGATAATCCGAAAGAAATTCCTCGTTTCCGAATCTGTTAATCATTTTTTTGTCTTTTTTGTGCTAAATGCTTATGACTGGATAATTTCGAAGAATTAAGTTTCCACGGGAGTTCTACCTCATATCTTCCATTCGGAAGGATTTTAATTTTATAATTAAAATCCTTTATATTGAAATTATTTTTCTCTTTTTCGGTTTCGGAAGATATTCCTTTGACCTCAAGTTCCCAAACTTTATTCGCTGGTAATAACATGCAATGCATTGATAATATGGGTAAAATATCAATTCTGCACGAATCTTTTCCAAACACCGTCCATTCGAGTTTCGTTTTTACGGCCGTTAAGTCACATTCTAGATGTATTACAGTTACAGTATTTCTTGTCAATGATTTTCCTATAACATCAGCACCTATCAAAAGATTAATTTCCATTTCCTCTCGATAAAAAATCAGCAAAAGTTATTTTCTTTCTTTTTAATTCATTCAAAATTTCATTATTCTCAATCCTCAGAAAGAAACCGCAAATCTTTTTTTTCAGAGAAAGCTTCAAAATCACAAGAAAAAACTCTATTTAAACTACTGACCTCGACTGTAAATACTTTCTGATTTTTTAGTTCGGTTTCATCCCCTCCGAACAAGGCATGAATCACTGTCTCCGTTCGAAGAATTAAGCATTAAGCTGAGTCATAATTTCTAGCTAACATAACTACTTTGTGAGCCAGAGTCAATAACTGCGCGGATAATTTTTTTCTGGCCTTGGCATAGAATTAAAACACACAGCGTTTTTGTAAAAAGACAGCTTCGCTTCTACTACAATTAGGAAAGGAATTCTTAGATTTCCGAAAAAAACTTTTGGGTTCATTATTTTTTCTTAGTTCCGAACACATTAATTTAAAATGGCGGTTATTACATTGAGGGCATTGCGATTGATTTTTAACATTGCAAAATCTATTTTATGACCGAAAAGTAAATTTTATTTTTAAATAAGAAAAAAAGCACCTTTTTCTAACAATAATTTTTGTTTAGCAATTAAAGTCATTTTATTGGCCGAAAAAACATCTTTCATAAGGATGCAATTTATCACAAAAAATACGATGATCTTTCTTACCTGGGGTTTGAAGACTTACTAAAGCAGATGCTGTTGAGGACTCTCCAGATTGTTTTAAATGTTCATTTTGAAATTCCTTCCTTAGCAGATTCTGGTGGAAGACAAAACTAGTTTGTGCAAGATTCAATATTTCTTCACCCTTTACATTCTGACGAAGAAAATTCATCAAATGTTCCAAATTTCGTTACTCCTTGTCCTATGTTAATCAATGGTTTCTGTTTCATTCCCAGGCCACTGACACTTCTTCCGGTAGGCAAGACTCCACCAATGGGCTTAGAAAATCCCCGAATTTTTCTTGCGTGCATCTTAAGCTATCCAAAATAAGGTCAATCTTAGAGCAAATGGTGGCTGCGGTTTTCATAACCATGGATAGCAAGTTCCGCACATAAATCTATACGAGTCAATCTTCTCACCCGAATCTCTCCTGCAGTTGGGTAACCGCTTTCGGATATTTATCCGCAATCTATGGGAAACTATTCAATACTTGAGCTGCTTTTGATTTCGGAACAGCTTGTAGTAGATAATGGAATTTGTCTTTATTAGAAATACTGGAATCTTCTTGAATTTTTAAAAATTGACGCCAGAATGTCAAGTAGTCTCTAGCATCTCCACTAAATTTTTTAGCTCTATTTTCGGGAGCTTAAAATTTCGCTTTTCACAGATTTCCCTTGTAACTGATTCTTTCAAGCTTATTTGAGAACAAAGATCTTAATATTTCCTTTGCTCTCAAGCGATTTGAGAACAAAGATCTTAATATTTGTCTATGTATGATTCAGACGACAAAAAGTCTTTTTCAAAGGGCTCCTCAGCATCTTTATCTTTCAAAAGATTGTTAGTAGTTTCAGATTGACATGTATCCAATCGTGTAAATTTATCGGTAATTTGCAACTTCAGTATCAAAAGGTTATCCATATTAAGTATTTCTTTTGAGAGTCCATCATCAATCTCCTTAGCGCATGCCGAAAACGAAATATACCATAATTTTCTCTGTGTTATCAGATGTGCCAAATCCATTTTTCTATATCAGATTTCATTTCAAAGTTAAAACACCAGCAAAGGTTCAATTACAAAAAAGTTCATTTCAACAAGATATAAAATTCAAATCCGAAGTATACGTATCCCGCCGAGGGTACCATTATGTTCTAAAACGAACTTAAAATTGAAAAATAAAATCAAATGGGCAGTATCTAGCCGATGCTGGAGTACCTAGATATAAATAAATCCAAAGAGATTTCAGCAAACATATACTTTATTCATAATGGACGGCATAACACAGACACACACACAAGTAAACCCTCAGCCATCGCCGAGTGCACAAATTGTTCTGTTTATATTCTTGAGTGAGAGTCAGCTCACAGGCTGACGTCACAGCACAGCCGAATAGCGGCGGTTATTTCACTTCGTTTCCCAACAAATATTATTGAAAAATCCTTTTTTCCTTATTACTATTGCCCATGAATCTGTGTAAAGTTATATATATATATATATATATATATGGTATTTAAATTTAATTTATAATAATTTTTTTTGTCTCCCATTCTCTGATTAAAAAGCAAGGAGTTCATTTCTATTTTCTTATTCAATTCCAAATTATTCTTTTATTTATTATATCACGCGATCAAAAAAATTGTTTAATCCGCTTTCCCGTGGTCGTAAATCGTCAGAAGTAATTACTACCCAACTTTCTGTCAGCAATTAAAGTCCTTAGGAATATCTACACTTAGGAGATCATGACAGGGACAAAATGTTCCTGGAAAATCCCTACTGCAAACTCAATGCACGACGAATAAATTCTCCCTTCTGCTTCGATCTTCGGACCTCATCTGCCATCTTGCAATGTTTATGAAAAGGCGGAGTTGTACCTCCAGCTTTGTAGATATGTTCTCCCTCTCTCAGCTACAGTAAAATTAATGACAGTTAAATTTGAACTGTCTCGTCGACTTTT
>BMAW01021628.1:0-18576 GCA_019974015.1 Nephila pilipes | reverse complement strand
AGGCTTCTCAACAAAAAATAAAATAAGCTTTGAGAGATGCATGTTTTCGGAGATAGTTTATTTTTCCTAAAAATGATGAGGAAAATGCCTTCAATGGAAAATGAGTCCTCACAAAGCCCTTAGACGATTTCTATTTTTTGAGCATTACATTTAAACGAGTTGAGGTTCATAATTTATATTCTTTATGCAAATCATTATACTGAAAATTAGCTTTCAGAATTGTGTTAGAAGTGCAAGTCAAGAAAAATTTGAGTTTTACACTGTTCGCATTAAATATATGAAGTAAAATTTATATAAAATTAAATAAAGGTAATTTATCCTCGAATGTGAAAAACGAGGATTGAATTCATACTCATGAGCTAGACCAATCAAGGGCTTACCCTGTTTAACTAAGCACGGGAGACATGATTCTCAGGTACCCTAATGATCTTTTTTTTTATATATATATATATAAAGTGTATTGTGTTTAATAAATACGGATGATGCATTCCCTGGATATCGCAAACATTCTCTTTTAATTTCGATTCTCCTTCTCGCGTGAACCGAATTCTACGTTTTCTTCAATTTTAATAGTTTTTCTTCTACTTAAATTGTATGTCTAGATCAAAACTTTAAAAGCTTTTTTCTCTCTCATTTTAAAGCGCTCAACTGATCTGAAATTTTCTATACCCGATTGTTTTGAGAATTATTTGAAGAATTAAATTTTACCCCAAGTCTTTCACTAAGTTTGCCAAATGGTAACCAAATCAAAGAGTGAAGTTTGTGAAAAAAAATCATGTTCATAAAAACTCGTTTCTTACCGGTGTTATTTTTCTGTCCAGATCATGTCTATTTTTTTTGTCGCAGTGCAACCAAATTTGGCTCTCGCGCCATAAACTTCTACTTTCACTTACTCATTCATTCCCTTGTAAAATGACAAGCCTTATTCAAGTTCAGTTATGGGCTTCACTCCTGTTTCGCCAAAAACTATCGGAATATTCGGTGGCTATTAAAATAAATTAAATCACAAAGTCTATCTCTTGTGTGGTGTACCAGGAAAGGGAGAGGATATATCTGTTGAAGTGTTGTCCACGTCACGCGTTAAAGGTTCAAAATGTGAGGTCAAACAATTGTAGAGTTAGTGTAGCTCTAGAATATATTAATTAACATCAACCATCCAATGGAATAAAAACTGATTTAATATTATTTTAAATGATGTATATGTTTAAAATGTTAATAAGGAATCTTATTTAATGTGCGTAATAATTCAAAAACATTCCAGGTTAAATGTCCTTCTCGTTATTTGATTGGGTTTTGAAATTTCGAGGTTTACTGTCGACAGTCCGTCGTATTACTTTATTGAAGTGACTCTTAACATCTTAACATCCCCGAAAAGGAAACTTTTATCCCGTGCGTCTTCATTATTTTTTCATTAAATATAATAATAGGCATGTTTTAAATAAAAACTAGATTAAAATAGATGACGAAAGCTACAATTATCCAAAAAATAATAAGCATTAACTATAGGATATACGTACATTTATATTTATTTTCCTAACACATATTTTTGAATCATTTTTACATAATTTTAATTAAGAAACTATGAACAATATTTTATTATCATATTTGGACGCCTCTCAGATGGGAAACCACTGTTCTATTGTGAAGCATGCAATACCAGCTTTCGTGTCATTTTAGTATGATTTAAGGCAACTCAGACATTCAAATGTTTCACATTTTGATTTTTTAAAATTTATTCTTCGGGGATTCCGTATATGGAATAGACAGAAGAATTTCATATTTGTAACGCTAAAAATATTAACTTTAAAATTGTAGACAAATGTGACATGATCCAGAAAAAAAAACATCTGTATTTTTTCAAAATGTTGTTTTTTTTAGGATTCTGGCACAATTCTTCGAAACTCTTCCGCTCTATTCCTTGTGCTAATATTTCTCACACTAAAATACGAAATTAATTTCTATAGAATGAATGTAATCTGGTTATAGTAAAAACCTACAAATAATTAGGTTTGCACAATATTTGTGTAAAAGTTAACGAAATTCGAAAAATAAAATTAAAAATTTTACATTATTCTATGAGATCTTTATATGTAATGGTCACACATCTGTGCTGTCGCGTTTCTGTCTCTTATATTTCCCGATAACAGCAGCTTCATTTAGTCCAGCTCCAGCATTAGTGCTAATCAGGATGACAACCCTAAATGGTTACATAGAGCGTATTGATACAGGTAGATTCTGGTCCTGTCGCACGTATGTAAAGTCATCGACCTCTCTTGGGTTTTGGGGATGTAAGATTTTATCCTTTTTCTTGAAATGAAGTATGTCCCTCTATCTAATATTAGCGTTCAGAAAATAATATAGAAGTTATCTAAACATACTTTTCATAACTAATGAAACAAAGGAAAATTAGTACGTGATTCAATAGTGTTTGTTTCTATGAAAGAGAAATTTTGCAAACAACTTGTTACCTTTAAATCACATATGAGTAAAAAGAAAAGTTCATACTCAGAAAATAACACAGAAATAATCTAAACATACTTATCGTGTAAGTTAAGCAAATTAATATAATTAAACAATGCAATAATGTCTGTTTCCTTGATAAATTAATTGTAAAATTTAGAAAACCATTTAGTATAAAAATCAGACATGAAGAGGAAAATACAAATGTCCAAAAATAACAAAGACGTTACATAAAAATATTTATAGTAGTTAATTAAACATAAGATAATAAGTAAACTGCATATAACGAGAAGAATTACATATAACGATAAAATTTGAAAAATAATTTTTAATGCTCAAAAATTACACACGAACATTAATATTTGAGCTACACTGATTTTTTCTAAGAGTATCACGTAAAGTTTTCTGTTACATATAATGCAGAGATTTTATTCCACTTATAAAATGTTTAAGTCTGATAATGATAACAAAAAAGCTTTAAATGAAATTGCATCAATTCCATGAATGAATGAAAAATTAGTGGAGTTTCTGTTATTATTATAAAATTTCGAATTATATCGACTTTTTGAGTTCTGTATTGAAAATTTAATCATTTAATTTTTAACTTTACCACTTTAAATTGGCCTTCATTAAGCGAATATATTTAATAAAATTATATTATTAGATTTGTTGGAAATTATAAATTTTAATTTGCTGGTATATTTAAATCATTAATAAGCTATTGAAATAAAATATTAAAATTTTACACATATGTGGACATGTTAGTAATCAACAATACTTCATCAGTTCTTTCTTGGTTAATTAAATTAAATTAATACACTTCATACATTAATACATTAATAATTAATTAAAAATAATACACTTCATGTATTGTATCCCCTTATACTAGGATTTAATTAAGTTTAATGATTTAAGGAGATAATTCTAATTGTGCTAATTGCCTTTGACATTTTAATTGATTTAATTATTATGCCAAAAGACGTCCATTTATTAAGAATTAATCTTCATATATATAGACAACATTAATTCATTATTCATTTTTAAGCGCTGAATATTTTACTATTATTTATAACAAAAGACTCATGTCATTTGATGTTGTTGAGGTTTTTAATAACTGTAAAGAAATTTTCAAACTCTCATAATCAAATAATTCAAAATAAACGTTTAGATAATTACAATAATTTAAAAAAAAAAGATTCGCATCTTACTTTGAATGATATTTAGATAATTTAAAATAAAGTTACGCATATATTTTCTAAACTTTTGATTAATAGCATTAAAATTGCATATAAATGTATATTTTAACTATGCCACACATTTACAAAAAAATATTCAATTTTTTCCTTATCCCTAGTTTGCCAAATATTTTCACAAAATTGAACCAAAATATTTTAAAAAGGAATCCCCTTGATTTACTTACAAATTATTGTAAAATGAATTTATCTAGGGTGCTAATTATTCTCAAAATTAATCATTTTATTGGTAAATAAAATATAGTATAATATATGATATCCCAAAGCATTTTCTTGTTTGTGAGTCAATTTGTTAAACTACTTTCTATGAAAAGAATGTTATCCATAAGTTTTCATTGTACATCTTCAAATCTGGGGTAAATTTTATTTTGTTATTCCCTTCACTACTTCTCTTAATTTCATGCTAAATAATTCTTGAATGACAAATCTAAGGATCATCGAAATTTTTATAAGGATGTTTTTCGAAAGCTTCTTTTATGTCAAACTTTAGTGAATATATTGCTTTCAACTTATAATTCTTTCTTTTAAACATCTAATTTGTGTGGGGTTTTTGTTTATCTTTAAGAAATCAATTAATCCTTAATTGTATTGGATACTAAACATATTATTTTTCCTTGGAACAATAAGGTTTTAGTTGAATTTCATATCCCATTAAATATTTATATATTTGAAAAGTTTTTGATTAATAACTTTATGAAGTATTAGCTCTGACTTTGATTGAGAAAAATGCTTTACTATTCCTCTCAAATAAACTGAAACTGAATCATGAATTTTTTCTAATAAAGATTTAAAGAAACAGAAAACAATTTATGTAACACTATTGGCAAACATGAATAGAAAACAAATAAAAAAACACAAATTTTTCCTGTAAATGTATTGCAATATTTTTGAATTTTACTTAAAACCGCAAAAATAAGTTTTTAAGTAAAAATTTCTACATATTTTGTAAATTAATTTGGACAAAGCTAATTTTTTACAGAATTGTAAGTTGGCTGCCGGATGGCGTCAACAGGTTCCTCAAAGTAGCCTTATTTGCCTCAATGTCATCTAGATGTTTGCTTTCGACTTCTTATAACTGATTTATACTAGAAGTTAGAATTTTTGCACCATTTTTAAGCTTTTTTTCTGTGAGTTTTTTTTAAATACATTTGCATTCACTCAGTTTAGAGTATTAAAAAAAGGATATAAAGCCTAGGTAGAAAAAATCATTGCACTTAATATTCGCACATCTATGATTATAAGAAATATTGCTTTAACGGATGGTGTTGGAAAATGGAGAGTTTCTCGAATTCTGAGGAGATACAATGAAATTTGGTAATTGGCATGACTTCAGGTTTTTTTATTATTAATTCATGCCATTTATACTTGTGCGCACGCATTAACTGTAACCTAATGTAAATATTAAGCAAAATTTTGTGTCTGTATTTTAGCAATTTTTAGTTTTAATTCTATGAAATAAACGTGTTTTGATTTTTAAAATGGCTGGATATTGTATCGTTTTCAGAATCCAGAATTATAATTAATGTTATGATTTTTTGAGAGCTATTATGCCTTATTCAATTGCTGTCCGATTTGAAAGGAAAAGGAAAATAATTTGGAAATCTGAACGATTCCAACTCCGAAATAGTAATATTGATCCAAAAGAAAATAGCGAAGGTTTATTGTCTATTTTGGTATTGATATTAATACTTCAAATGGGTGACGTAAATAGTGATGATTAGAAGGCGAGAAAAAGAATTTAAAAACAACTTAAAAATGATTATTGTGGTCCAATAAAATACAAATCATGGACCACAAATTATTGGAAAAAAGGTCATTTTCAGCAATTATTTTCTATGGTTACACATCTAACATCGTTAGACGAGGGCAAGGTGAAGCAATGAATAATGATGGATAGGGAAGGAAGCAATGAATAGGGAAGGATAAAATTTCCATATCCAAGAAGGATACTAAAAATACTTATATGCAACGAACCATTCTACCAGATATTTTTTTTTTATTCAAGGACTAATCTCAAATATAGTGGTTCACAATGTGTGCGATTATTTTATAGTTCTACTATAGCAACTAATCCATATTTTTTTTTTTCGAATGCTCCAACGCTCGAATGCATCCACGAAAAAGGGAAAAAATTATGCTTAGACAAAACAACGCACTTTTGCTGTAGTTAACAATCGTAAACTTAAGTTAGTTTTTAAAAAGTTAGTTATTCACCATTTACAGTTTGTAATCGTACAAATGTTAACAAATCTATGATATATCTCTAATATCTCTAACACGCGAAGGTACCTATTAATAATTCGATATAAAAACCAACGTTTTTAAAAACAACGTTTTTATACGGTGGCAAAGTTTATTAGAGAAAATTATTGAAATATTAGTTAAAACTGTTAGTTATTTTTAACTTTAAAATTCACTTAAAAAGAGACATTTGTGAGAGTATTAAAAAATTCATAATACTCATAAAATCAAAACATGCATTTGAAAGTTTGTAAGTCATTCTATTAAAAAAAGAATGGGAACCAGAATTCAGAAAAAATTATTGTGATAAGACACGGCGCCAAATATTGGAAACTTTCTTTCTTGCGAATGATTACGGACTAAAAGTCAGCAACCCTTACTATCTCGGAGATAGTAAAGGGGAGGTAGTATCTCCCCTTTGTGAGTACAAAATGTTTACGATACCGCATGCTGCGTGGGGAGTGCCCGGTGCTCCCAGAGGGGGAAAGAAATTGTTTCCTCAGTCCTAAAAGCGCCGAGAGGAAAGAATATTTTGACTTATTAAAATTATTGAAATATTAGTTAAAACTTGCCGCAAACGTCTAAATATTGCATTGTTAGGCGAGTACGAACGATTCCCAAAATTTCAAAGCTCTAGCTTGATGGGAAGTTGGTTAAATTAACGATCGAAAATTTGATGACACACACACTCACACACACACACCAAGTGAAATTCAGATAATTCGATATAAAAACCAACGTTTTTAAAAACAACGTTTTTATATGGTGGCAAAGTTTATTAAAGAAAATTATTGAAATATTAGTTAAAACTGTTGGTTATTTTTTACTTTAAAATTTACTAAAAAAGAGATATTTGTGAGCGTATTAAAAAATTCATAATACTCATAAAATCAAAACATGCATTTGAAAATTTGTAAGTCCTTCTATTAAAAAAAATGGGAACCAGAATTCAGAAAAAATTATTGTGATAAGACATGGTGCCAAATATTGGAAACTTTCTTTCTTGCGAATGATTACTGTCTAAAAGTCAGCAACCCTTACTATCTCGGAGATAGTAAAGGGGAGATAGTATCTCCCCTTTGTGAGTACAATAGTTTTACGAGGCCTCATGTGTTGTGGGGAATGCCCGGTGTTCCCAGAGGGGGAAAGAAATTTTTTCCTCAATCCTAAAAGCGCCGAGAGGAAAGAATATTTTGACTTATTAAAATTATTGAAATATTAGTTAAAACTTGTCGCAAACGTCTAAATATTGCATTGTTAGGCGAGTATGAACGATTCCCAAAATTTCAAAGCTCTAGCTTGATGGGAAGTTGGTTAAATTAACGATCGAAAATTTGATGACATACACACTCACACACACACACACTCACACACACACACACACCAAGTGAAATTCAGAAAAACGTTGTAATAAAAAGAGACAAATCTGGCTTATACCAATAAATGCAATATTGATTTAGAGAGGAAACGTAAAGGTTAACTTATGACAGTTTCTAGAAAATTAGATATTGCCATTTAAATAATTTCGGGAAAAGATCGTGGGCTTGACAAAGAAATACAATTGAAATAATCCACTAAATTCGTTCGAAATGCTGTCATAAATTGATTGGACAAAATATTTCTGACACAATGTAGAAATTAACGTAAAATCATTTTACGGATTTATGGCAATGACTGGATCTACATTGTTTCTCACTTTACATAATTAAGGTTGTACAGGTAAAAAAAAGTTTCGGATTTCACTCAGTAATAGACATGATGTCGAATTCAGTATATTTATGCTCTACATTAACAATTTATATAATGATTATTCTTATCTCTGAAACAAGAATAAGCTGATTTAAGAATAACTTAAACGATTATTTATTGTGTCTCTAGGACTCATAACAATAATAATAAAAAAAAGGTCGCTGCACTGTTTAATCAATCCAAAAGAGTTCAATTTGTTTATTATATTTTCTTACTTTTGGAATTAAAGTCAGAATTTGCAAAGTATATATCCAATTTTTTTTTTTTCATCTGATAATTAATGTGACTTTCGAGAAGGATACAGTTTACTGACAAATTTGGATTTAGAAATGCTCACGAACTCAATGTTTTCCTGAGAGTGATTTAAAAAAAAAACATTGTCTGTAAATAAGATATAAACTTGTAAAGTAGTAAGCAAATTATGCCTTATTACTCAAATAGGAATGATATTCGCCGTTCCAAATGATCCCAGATATGCTCGGTTGGAGACAAATCTGGGGATCGGACAGGCCAAGGAAGGGTAGTAACAGTGCGGAGATAGTCTTGTGACACCCTTGCCGTGTAAGGCCGAGCATTGTCTTGTTGAAAAATGGCTCCTGGGAGCCGTTGCATGAGTGGCAACACATGCAACGGTTGCAGGATGTCATGGACATACCGCTGGGCTGTCATGGTGCCACGGATCAATACTAGGGTGACCGTGTATTGTACCATCACACCAGCTGTGGGAGCTAGGTGTCGCTGTAAATCAAAGGCAGGCTTGAGGCATTCACCACGGGTCTCCACACACGAACACGATTGTCATCACTGCTGAGATTGAATCTGGATTCGTCGCTAAAATTGACCTGGTTTCATTCCGCTGCAGTCCAGTTTCCTCGTGTGCGGCACCACTCCAAACGGAGGCATCGATGGGTAGGCGTCAAGGGCAGCACACGTAATGGGCGCCGCGATTCTAAATGTCCTTCAGCCAGGTGCCTTCGTATGGTTCGAGAAGACACAGAGCCCAATGAAGCAGTTGGCTGTAAGCGTGCATTTCTTACGATGTGGCGGTCTTTTCGACGACTGGTCTGTCAAGGGCGTCCTGAGCCTGGTCTTCGTGTAAATGACATCTCTTGGTACCACTGGTCCCAACACCTCCTCACAACGCAATCAGAGCAGCCTAATTGACGAGCTACTCGCCTAGCTGACCACCCAGCTTCCATCATGCCGATGATTCTCCCCCTTTCAAACTGCGACAGCTGCTCATATTGTCTTCTAAAACGGTGTAATGGCATGTCTTCCTCAGCTCCTCCTTTGTAAACGCTTCAGTACTCTCAAACAAGCTTTGGTTACCTGTTTTATACTCCACGGAGAACAACGTTAAACGCTCTCTTTCGTATTTGCAATGCGTAATCACGCTGCATTTCTAATCATTTGCATATCTCCCCGACGTGTACCTTCATGCCAAGTTTCGTTACGATCCCGCAATTATTTCTTGGTTCGCTAATATTTTTGTCCATGAGTGTATATATATATATATATATATATATATATATATAATTTCTATTTTATAACGGATGTGCTAATAGTTCCCGTGTTGATTATTCGTGAATTTATTTTACATGAAATTAATTATTCGTGAGTTTTTTTTTTACAAGAATTTAAAACTATTACTTTTATGCTAATGGAGAAAAACACTTCTAACTTAACATAGAAAAAGTTTTTGAACCTTTATTTATTACAAAAACTCAAATGTCTGTACCTTTTTAAGAGACAAAACTGAACTTGTTTGTTTAAGTTTTGAGAAATGCGTTTCAAGATCCTTAACAAATTTTACTCTTTATATTTTCACATGGAAAAACGTAATGAAAAACGAATGCTTAGATATTGCAAACGAAATGTTGAGTTCAAAAAATACTGTGTACTATGTCATACGAATAATAAAATCATGCTTCAAACATTTTATAGGACATCAACACATCTCATGAAATCTTAGACCATCTCTTTTTCCTGATGTGAGCATTCCTTGAATTTTTACTGTGGGGATATTTAAAGAACTGCGTTTATAAAAATAATCCCCAAAATTAGATGCTCTGAAAATTCCGAATGATTCAAATGATACAAGAAATCTCATCCGACATCTTGAAAAGCGTTTCTCAAAATATGTGAAAAAGTGTCTAGCTTTGCCTACTGGAAAGGAGCGAACATTTTAAACATTTGTTATAAATGTAGGCTCTTGTCAATTTCAACGTCATGTTATAAGTAATTGTTTTTAACTGAGTTATTTATGTATGATAAATTTATGAATCATCAGTACAGGAACTTTTTTTCCACTCAGTAGTTATATTCATTTAATTAAAATAAAAGTTTAAGATTTCATTACACAATTCTACTATATTTACATGAGTTACTATGCTGAATTTTGGTTTAAATTTCAAACTGAATTATCTTAAACCAACAAACATTGATTAAACCTAGATAGTCTTTTTTTAAAATTATGTAAGCGTTTTAAACATATTATGTTTTACAAAAACATTTGATAGAATAAAAAAGTTCTTGGAGACTCTTTTCGTAATAAAAGTTGTTTATGAACAAAGATGAAGAGCAATTATATCTTTAGAAAAAAAAAATGAAGCGATAAATCTCCGATATGAAATTTATACAATATCTTACAGCGATTGAATAATCAAAAGCAAAATTTTAATTTTCGATGGGATGTTTTTTATAATATACGTCTAAAATTTTTTATGTAGGAATCGATGAACAAGTTTAAGAAAATATCTCTTGGCAAAGTTTATTACGTACGAAACTGAATATTCAGGGTGAATATTTTTTACGAAAGTTTAACGATAAACATGCAATGATGAAGAATCATATTTTAAATCTTTTTTTTTCTTCTATAATTGTTTTTCTGAAGTGCAACATTTTTTTTTCTTCCTGAAATGCGAGCTTATTTAAAAGCAATATGTATAGACTGAAAATGATTTATCGTTTTTATCAACAGTTTCAATCTGTGAATTTATAATTTTAATCATTAGTCATTCTTACAATAAACAATGGTTGCTGCTGCCTGGTGAGAATGTCTTGAATTTCTTAAACAGTGGAATGCAGGCTCGAATCTTCATTCTTCCAAAGAACAATTGATCTTGAAAATCTAAGCTTAGAAATCTTAGGTTTGTGTTTGTATAAAATGTAAAGAAAATACGTATAATTAATTTAAAAGTTTTAAAAAAATTATCACATTCATGTTTTGAAATTATAATCATATTCTGATAATTACTATATTCCTATATTCTGACAATTTGCAGAATACTTATAAGCTATACTTATAAGTATTCTGCAAATTTTTAAATATATTAATACAGTGTATGTTATGCAAGAAATGTGTAAAAGAAAGTACATAACTTTTACGAATGTAAATATAATTGTGACGTTGGGCTATTTTCGGTTTTCTCTTCATTAACCTTGGGGACTTTTAATTAAGATTGATTGCTATAAATATCAACTTCTTCCCAACCCAAATGAAACGTGACTAGTTAAATTAGAGGCATGCAGAAATAAAGTGAAGTGCTGTAGATAGGAAAGTATATAACAAAGTGAGAGTCGCACGATAGAGGTTGAGTGTCACTAGCGTTGAGTATAAGCCTTACAGATGGTAGGCGAGATCAAGAGTGGCTACGGGTGAGAGCAATCGTGGTAAAGCCAAGAATCAAGTCAACTTCAACCTGGAAAGTTGTGGTAAGCTAACCTTAATTCGGTATTAGTGAGACAGGCAAATATATCAGGATGTTACTTTGGAGAGCGGGTGCTCATTTCTCGTTATAGAATAAATCTGGGGAGCAACCATTGAGTGTGTGATCTGTCTAACGTGTTCTTGCATAAGTTATTGACTTTTTAATGTTAGTATATTTAGTTTAACTATGACACAAGAGGTGAGTAGGAATATTATGTCGTCACACAATTACTGATGAAGATATTATCTTGCATAATTATTTATGTTTATAAATATAATTGTCTTTACAAAAACATACATACGTACAAGGGTACAGATATCTCAATCTCAAGATATGACTTTTATTGATTTTAAGATGTCCATTGATTGATGATTAGATTACTGCTATGTCCTTCAAATAGTGGATTACTTTTGTTGCACATCTCAAACTGGGAATTTGCAAAATAGATTTTTTTCTTTAATAAAATAATAATTACATATTTTCGTGAATGAATTGAGAGCTTTAAGAACTTTTCCTCATCTAAATTGAATGGGTGAATGGAAAAAGGATAAGAATTTCTTTAAAAATGATTTGTAGGCTGTGATGATAATATTCTCAGAATATTACTGTTTTTTCACTCAACGATGGAAAGTCCACTGCATTATTGTATGAAGTGAGATATTATTTTGCTTTTTTTTGCACACAACGGATAGAATTACGGAAATATTGGTTAAAGGATTATCTTATTTTAATTCGCCATATATTTTAATCTGTTATCCTTTTTCCAATTACCAATTCAATTAGAGAAACCAGCTTACTCGTGGATCAGCTAGATCGCAAAAACGTAATTACTTTTCCGTCAGTTAGCAACATACTACCCAATAAAGCACGTTTGTATCTCTTTAATTTAGGAGTCGAAAGATTTTGAGGAAAATATTTCTAAATTAATCGATAATTCCCTTTATGCAAGTAAGTTATTTTATTTTCGAAAGTGTTTGTATTAATAAGGTCTTGAATTGTTGCCAAAATTCGCTATCTAACGTTGGCAGACTTTACATCCGGCTGATGGAAAAGTGTTAAGACGTACACTAGAAATAATAATAGAATGCTATAGATAATGTGAACATTAAAAAGGAATTGGAAGAGGAATATTACTGTATATATCCCTTAACTTGGATTTTTTTAGCGTTTGAATGCATCCTTTACGTAAACAGAAAAAAAAAGTTATGTGAAGACTTTAAAACCTATCTGAAAATCTCAATCATTCATTAAATTCACTTTCACTGTTTGGGATGTCTGGATGCATAACTTTATCATTTTCAGTGCTTTCTATATCATAATTTACGTCTTCTTCATAACAAAAATTATCCTCGACATAATTTCAGAATTTTAATTTTAAATAAAATTTAGAAAGAAAAAAAAAGAAAAAGAAAATTATACCACGCTTTGTGGCTTATACCATGATCGGCTCACATTCGGAAGTACAGGGTTGTTCAAAATGATTCACCAGATTTCAAAATTCCGTATTTTCATAAAACACGACACAAAGTGAAAAATTATACCTGAATACAAAGGGAAATACAGATGTGTTTGAAACAAGTGTTCGATATAACTTACTTTAGTTACACGTATAATGTCAATTCAATACGCAAATTCCTACCAAATACGTTGTAAAGTGTCAGTGGTAATTGATTGTATAACAGCAGAGATCCATTGTTTAAGTTCACATAAATTTGTGGGAAATGGTGTTGCATACACTTTACCTTTAACGAACCTCTAAAAGATGAAATCTTCTAAAGCAGCTTTCATGTAATAGCTTCATGTAGAACACATGCGAGCGCCTTCTACTGCTCTCAGTATAAAGCTTCCGTACTTTCGCTTTGTATCAATGTATTACTTATCATTCTGTGTCGTTTATTTTTGAAAATATGGAATTTTGAAATCGAATGATTCATTTTGAATAGCCTTGATAAAGTATTTAGCTCTAAGTATTTCTCGAGAATATTTTTACCTTTGAAACTTTACCACAATGAGATACTCAAATAGTTATTATTATTATTAATCTATCCAGGGGACCTTTGATCATCAAATAAAGCTAGAAATGTTCTTTCATGTCTCCAGTAAAAAGTTCTGGTTAGCAGAATCAATAGATTGAAAACTACACATTTTAAAATAGGCAACATTATGATCACTGGATCCCTTCAGATATTTTATGAGAATTTTTTATAGATTAGTTATGTGATCCTCTTCATAGATTATGTGATCCTCTTCTTCATAGATTATGTAATCCTCTTCTTCTTAGATTCTTTGATCTCTGAAGCTCTTCTACTTGTAGAGCTTCTGTAATTCATTATATCTTAAATCCACCATTCCCTACTGCTAAAGTTGGATTTCTAATCTCGGAACTCCATGGTATATGGTGTCAATCAGAGATCGTCAACAAACGTTGGATCTCCAATGGGACCACAATAACATTCAGGAAGGCTTTTAACTTTAAATATATGTTGTATTGTGACTTTGTACTAGTCTAGTCTAGTCAAAGGATGAGCCAAACTTTTCACCAAGTCATATACGTTAGGAGAAGATGTAATATAAATATATAAATTTTAATTGCAAAATGAAGAATTTGGTTGAGGATTTTAAGAGCAAGTTTTACGTAAATAACATAAAATCGTGATTTTTATAAGTTTCTATCTTTTTCTGGTTTTGGAAATGAACTCTCAGCAAACTTTGAGAGGGTTGACGATTGATTTCGAGGAATGCTTCTCAACATTTTGAGCTAACAAAACCATTTGATGGAGTCGAACAAAAGGGCTATCTGTTTTCAATCTCTGATTTTATGACACATTTCTATGACAGTCAGATGCTAGATTTTGCAAAATAAAATTGCAAAGTTTGTTAAAAGTAATTACCTAGTAAGTCCCAAATTTCTTCTGAAACTTAAATGGTGAAAATCACACTCAAATAAAACAAGATAAGTGAGGAAACTAATTCTCATGTCAGAGATAATGAGAGCAAGACTAGATTATGCACCCATCAGTTTTGTTAGATTAGTGGATGATACTCTGAAATAAATTTGATAACCACATTCTTAGATTGGTGTGATGAAAGATGCGAAGGTTTTACTGAAAATATTGGTGTCAACAGTCTAGCCACTACCAGCGATATATTTGAAAATGTCGAATCTGATCTATATCACTTCAAAACGTCCAGTCTAAACATAAATCTGACAATCATATTCCATGATTAGTTTGATCAGATGGGCATACGTTGTTCTGAAAATATTGGGTTCAGCAGTCCGGTCATTTCTAGTGATATATTTCAAAATGTCGGATCTTGTTCTACTCTTTTTTTGTCATATAATCAATATGTCTGTTATTCAAGATCTCAGGATCCAATACATAACCTAAGTATATAATGTACTTTTTGTATGGAAGAATACCGACATCCATTGTTGTTTTAGGCTGATAATTATATAAACGTGGATTAGTGGAGAAGAAGCTAATAAAGGGTTTAGAAACATTATCTTCAATTTGACCAATAACAGAACTGGAGAACCAGAAAGTAATATCATTTGCACAGAGACTGACATAGTACCTTCTGGAAACTTCTTTCAATGCTAGAAAGGTACAGAGAGATGAGAAGAGGACTCGGTATTGATATCGGCCGGTTGCCCTAACAGCTTAAAGTTTTTAGATAAATAGTCTTTAAACTTAATTTTGATCTGTCGATCCTTCATGAAGTGATAGATTCAAAGAGGACTTTCTCCTTTATATGACAGGTGTTCAATTTTTAAATTTATGTAAAAAATTTTGTTTTCATTTATTTTTTAACTACAAGTAAATGTAATTTATTTGAGTGTTAATTACTTTTTGAAAAAATTATCTACTTCAAGTTAGAAATTTTTACTTTCATGAAACCCTTATCGGAGAGGAATTTTCTAGAATTTTTGGAGTCTTCATTGCTGTATTCTAAAAATATTAAAATGTCTAAATGTCTTAAAAACTCTTCACATTTGTCTTTATTTAGGTAAAAAATTTATTAATGATAAGCCAACGTTCCGTTTCGGGGGAAAAACATATAATATACTATACAGAAATGTGATAAAACTCCATTTTGATAAGATCTTTTAACATATTCAGTTGTCATTTCATATTTTCTCTGTCATTATTTCAAGTAACGGATACATTTATTAAATTTATAAAAAACACAACACTTCTTTTAAAATGTATATTATTTTAATTGACTGGAGCAGTACCAGATATATAATAAATAGAAGAATGACTTGAGTAATTGAAGTTTATTACTTTTTTGCTTAATTCGATTCACTGGTGAAAGAAACAATTGAAAATTTCCACACTGTTCTCAAGATAATTGGATTGTCTTCTAATACTCTACCAAAAACCAAATTCTAAGAAAAGAAGTGTTTTCTTACACACTAAAAACATATTTAATGAGGATAGGAATAAAAAAAACAAAGAATTATTCACGCAAATTCGAACACTATGTATAGGGATCTGTAAAGAATGATATCTGATAGTTTGAAAAAATTAGCAATTCTTACAAAATTCAGGGAAACGTTGTTACTGAATATATTATAAGTGCATTAATTTTTTCACTTTTTATTCAGTATTTATAAGGTACATATTTTTTTGGGTTTAATGTTCAGCTATTTCAAAATGTTTCGTAAAAATATTTTAAAAATTAAATACAAAATATGTACTTTTTTCAAGAGCATAAAACCTATATTGACATTTTTTTTACATATTTTTGTAGGTATTGCTTACAACGTTGAGGGAAAAATTTATTGAAATAGTCGTTAAAAAAATTTTCTGAGCACTAAAATACTATTTTTATCATATGATAATTCCTACATTTAAAAAAAAATAAAACTTTTATGCATATTTTATTTTAAATGAAAAAGATCATCTGATACTTTTTTGTACTTATTCCTATCTTTTCGAAATTAGATAGGGAATAACATTAAGTATCTTTAATAATATAATATTTATATATAAAATTTGTACATCTTGGTGTTCACAAATAATTTCCACGAAAAGAATTTCCGTCTCAAAATACTCTGCTGATTCGTTAAATTTAAACAAAAAACAGTAAATCAAATTAAACATGCATTATCCTAGTTTAAAAAATATACTGATTATATATGTGTTATCATTTTTGTTATCAATATTTGAATCTATTTGCTGAATGTCTTAAAAACGAAACTATTATAGGAAAAATATAGAAAAATAAAAGTTTTGGTTTTTATTTTGGTATATTTTTATTTTTTCAGATCAGGGAAACTGGAACAGAAATCTTTCTTCTTTATTCCGGAAGTGGAACAATAGAAATTAAAGAACAGAAATTGAGGAAATAATTTATTACAGGATTAATTTAAATTATCTTTTATGTGATAGTTACAGTGATAGTCAAGTTCGATGTTTCAAGGGCCATATGTGGCTATTTTTTTGGGGGGGAAAGGTGTAACTGTGGTTTTAACTTAAGAAAAATGGAAACAAGTTAAGAACTGTATGTCAAGAACAAGAGTTGAAAACAGGGAAAGATCGTTTATGTATCTCATTGGAGGTGACCCATATTTACCAAAAACAATAAGCCCCAAGGGAAAGAAAAATATCATTAGGGTCCCTCGGCGTCACGATTCTCGTGCTTATCTAATGCGAGTCCCTGAGAGGAAATTATCTTTTATTCTCAAAAAGATATTCAGAATAATCTAGGACATGGAATTTAAAAGAAAATTCTTCCAAATGAAATACTGAAGCTTTCTTGTAAAACATCCTTTTTCTTGTACTATTTATAACATTTTAACAAAGGATATGTAAATGTCTTTAAAATAGAATTTATTTAAAAAATATATGTAATTGTTTTGCAAAATAATTTGTATCGTTCCTTTAATATTAGTACAAAATGTTAGTTATATATAAGTTTGAAAGTATGTATGTGTACCCGTTATACCAAATCCACACCGTAGACCGTATCGTTCCAAAATAATTTGGGATGAATCACTAATATTTGGAAGGAACTGTAAGCGTATTTCAGGGTAAAATTAAAATTTAGTTTTGAAGCATTTTTGTTAAAAACACTTATTCATCATTTTTCCACATATTTCTCCTGCAAATGTAAAAATCTCCTGAACTTTCTCTCTGCTATAATCTTCCTCATTTTAAATAGTTTGTTTAAATACACATTTGATTTTTCGAATCGGCTTGAAAATTAATATCTTACAAATTAAGCATTTGAGAATTACAGCTATATATATTAGTGCACTGCAGATAAATCTGGTGATATTAATCACACTAGCACATTTCTGGTGATGAGAAGTGACGGATGTGTAGAATCATGCACTTATATCAATAACTAACTCAGCTGGTTTATTTTTGGTTCCTTTGGAGTGCATTGCATCTGGCGGCGCATATAACTAAATTTTTTTTGTAAGCATATTTATTGATTGAAATCTCTATAATTTATTCAATATTTGTGTTCTTTATGAGATTACAACCGTATTCCCCTTGAATCTCAAAATTATTTTCAAAACGTAAACTTTTTGCAACGTGGTTTGTTTTGATGGCATTCTTTCGTCAAATACCGAAGTTTATTGAACAACGTATATCTGATGAGTTTTGCAAAATTAAACATTCAGTTCATGGAACGCATACAGGTAAACGCATAGGTGATTGCTCATTATTTGGCGCACCATAGCGACCTTTCGTACCACAGACTCATTTTCCCCTCACTTTGCCGACAGAACTTCAGTGGAATCAAGATGAACCCGATTCAACCTCTCCATAAGCAATGACTACTCGGCTACTTGTATTTTATTAAAAATTTCATGTTCCACAAAAATACTTGACTCAAATATGCAATTCTGCCATACTAAATATTAAAGAGCTTGGGTTAGATACTATGCGGCATGGATACTTAACATATTGTATTCATTTCATCAGGGGCGTTGTGTTACCAGATAACATTCTATTCTGAGCCTTCCTGAATATTTCAGGGGTAGATAATGATTTAATCAACATGCTTTCTGCTAAATGTCACCCTGAACAGTTGAATCAGCTCGAATATCCGGTAAATGATATGAAATGTGTATCTATTCTTACCTTTAAGAAAAAGTGCAAGAACACTTAGTGTTTCGAAAATGCTTTACCAACAATACGTAATAA
>BMAW01021626.1:21760-51125 GCA_019974015.1 Nephila pilipes | reverse complement strand
TACAAGAAAGGCTTAGATTTTGGGAATTTTATGTTACGAAAAGTATTAAAATGTATCAGTATAAAATCATTTTTTATAATTTGTTTCATAATATTTGCGAGAGCTATTTCTTAATTGTTGTTGAGTAGAAGTCTTGGAAGTTATTCAGTAAAATTCACACTTTGACAATTGTTGAATTTTTTATGTTAAAAAATATGAATTACAAAAAACTGATTTAATATTTTCTCATTGAATTACTATATCACAGAAAAATTATTAGAGAATTCTATGACTAGCCTAGAAGCAATTACGAGACACTTGTTCCTCCTAATTCAAACACAGATTCTAAAATTTACTTTTTATTTAAATAGAAGCAAATAATGTATGTGTGTGTAATAGTCAAATAAAAGTGTGTATGTGTGTGATAATCTTTAATTTCAGCAATAAAATTAATTTAAAAGTTGTGAAATGTAATGATAAAAACAGGGTAATTCGGGTGTAATATTTGATTCCGAATACATTTCATGGCAAAATAATGTGCTATTCCAAATGAAATTGATGTTCAAAAGCATTCTTTATCAACATAAATTTCCTATTTTTCCTTTCAGTATAAATTAACAATTAAACATTTAAATAAACTTTTACTTCTTAAATGCATTTAATTATAGCAAGTGAGATTGTAAATATTGTTCCAGTGTTTAAATATGATATAATAATAATTTTGGTGAAAAATTAAAGCCTTATGCCCGATCTTTGAAAATAAAAATTAGGAAGGAAATGGTTCGTAGACCTGAATAAAATCCTAGTACATTTATTATCTTCAGCAGTTTCGCTCAATATAAACTCGTAATTAATTGACTATTTTATGAATATTACGATAGAGTCATATCAGAAATCTCCCCAGATTTGTTAGAACAAATCAACGTTTTAATTAACTCCTCCCTTTATCTATAGCATTTTCAAAAAATTTTATTTAAGGGTTCACATTTCTATCAAAATAATAATCAAAATATTTGAATCATAACAATAACATAATCATAATGATAACATAATTTGAAATTATTTAAAGTTTTCAAATTAAAAAAATGGCTTTGACTTTAAAACAAATTAGCATATTTTCGAGATCGTAGGAATATTATTTCTTACAATTTAATTATTATGATTTTTTAAAACAGTAACAAAATTTCTTATACGCATATATAGAAATTTTGTTCTTTATTTATTTATCTCCTTCATTTCGGAGAATATAACTTTAGATTCTTATATAATAACATGACAAATTTTTCGTGAAAGTATAAAATATTTAGAAGTATATTTTCATCATGATAGAAATTTCTCTCTGTAGGAATAAAAATAAGTTAATGTTATTCAAATCTTATTAAAATGCAAATGATTTGTTTTCTAAGACCATCAATTCTTAATTTCTAATAGTTCTCCGAATTTCTATGTACTTTAATACTTTTGTGTTAAGATTCTTATGAAAACTTAGGCAGTATATAACTAAAATTACGTACATGGAAATTAAAATTACATATAATAAAAGCTGTACATGAAACAAAATTACATTCATATTTGTTATGTATTTGTCAAGTATTATACTACTTGACTTTCAGTTTAATATATCAAAGAGATGTAGATCACTTTCAGATAGTAATTAGAATAGTTAAAGTAATTTTTTCTAGCATATACTCCACAAAGAAAAACTCCTTCCATTAATTATTAGTCGTACTTATGTAAAATAGGGTCAACAAATATAGGCACAAAGTCTTTGAATAAATGTATTTGTACAATTTTTTAAAAGGAATAATTTTTATGAAACGCATCTTGTTGGAACTTTAAAGAATACTGTAAAAACCTGATTGTAGTGACTGCAAGATTTTAAAAAAAAGAAAGGTTTGAATATTTTGCTGCTCTGTTATCTAAGTACTATAACAGGAATTCATACCCTTCCTTCCCCGTTGTTTCCTTAAAAAAGATGAAAATATTGCTCTTAATCCTCACTCCTTGAGGTTTCATCAAAACAATTTCTTTAAGAAAATAAATTTCATATGCTATGCATTTTGGTATTATCTAAGTATATAAACATAAATCCCCCTTTATTTACTTTTCCTTATCTAAGAACTGAAAAACATTCGTAATCCTCATTGAAAGTTGTTTCGTTTTTTTTAATAAAAAAAGAAATTTTATATCTCTGCTGTGTGTTATCTAATTACACAACAACCTTCAATTTTCCTTTTTTCTTTCTCTTTGTCGAAGATCTGAACACGACTTCATTAAAAATCATTGCAATTCATATTTTAATGTAAAACATTTAAGCATCAGAAATTATATGATTTCTTCCTCAGTTTCAATATCTGTTTTTTCCTTTATTAATACATATTCAAATTACTTTCATAATTCAAGAAATTGCTGAAAACAATTTTGATTTATCGATAAATTCATTATTTAGTAACTTCGCACTTTTTTTTAGAAACAATACTATATGGTTATTTAAATCAATTGTACACTCAAGGTAGAGTCATGTTGGAAACCTTACTTCAATACAGCTGTTAAATCCTACATCTAAAAAGGATTTAACCTAATCCTTAATTTTATTAGAAAATGTCCCCAATGGTTACATTTCAAAAATTTAGAATATTTGGGCAGTATTTTCAGATATACTTGGTACTTTTTTACGCATTACCGCGTTTCAAAAAGTTGCATGTTCCAAAATTTCTCTTAAAAACTTTTGCCGAGCAAAACACCATTTAAGGCTATTTTTGGCAAATGTTATAGAATAAGACCCAAACTTTGACCTTATTTTCAGGTATATAAAATGTTCCAATATTAAAATATTACTATGTACTTAACACATATAATCATTTATGAAAAAGAATTCTCAAAATTTTGAAATTTTTTTGTGAACTAATATTTAATTTTCTATGTTATTGTATGGAATACGGGATATTTGAACGTATATTTTACAAGAAAAAATTGATTGATTCAAACAAAATTTAATAAGATAGAAATATACATATTCCTCTATATGATAATGTAGCTAGAATAAAATTTTGAATCTTAATCAAACATATTTTTTTATTTCCAAATTAATGTTGTATGAAATTTATAAAATTTTCTATTGATTTTCAATGTAGATGTTCTTGACACCTTGTTTCAATTTATTTTTTTATTACGTGGAACAAATTGTGTCCCCAAGATCGAAATTGAACAACTAATTTCTCAATTTAAGAAAATAACAGAATTATCTGTAAATGTAGTTATTTTTTAAATTTAATTGCTGAGTTACTGAATCCGCCTTCAAACGAAAACTTAGATTATCTTTTTAAATATTTTTAAATATTATTTTGTGAACATAACTTAAAATGAATTGTATTAGAGATTTAATATTTCTTTTCAATATATAATATTGTATACATAGTAATTCATATATAAGCTGTATGATGAAAACCTTTTAATAGTACTTGTTAGTCCTCGATGGAATTCTTTGTATACATTTTAAATGTTCCAATATAAGTATTTTACATTATTTCAAAATTTTACGAATGGGACATAAATAACTATCGTAAGAATGATCCCAAGTATGTTTTTTATTGTAATTCTATTACTTTAAATATTTATACTGCAATCTCTTACAAATGAATATTAAAATGCTTAAGTTTTGAAATCCTTCGGCCAGCAGGTTTTAAAATTAAAGTAAAAATGAAAAATAGCTTTTTGTACTCGATAAATGTATTTAATCAAAAAGAGAAGAAAGTTAAAAATTTTCTTATAAAAATTATATTTAAAAAGGAAATCAATATTCTAGATAAAGGCCTATTTTTAATATTCAGATAAAAAAAATGTGACATCTGTTATATCAAAATTATTGATCTCTATACAATAGTGATGCTAGCAGAATAAGTATTCTACTTATGACAGTCTTATTAAATACTCTAAAACACTTTTTTTCAGTCTACTTCAGTATACAAAAAGTTTCATTAAATCAAAACACATCTTTTCATTTTGCCATATTTTCGGCATTAATTTGATTAAAGGAGCACTTGATTTTATTTTGCGCTTCCATTTTTATAAATTTTAAGACATTATTGTTAATCTTAAAATTGTTTTATTGAATTTTTTTTAAAAAATGCATTTTCAAAATTAAAACTCTTTTATGGTTTTCAATATAAAATTTTGTTCTTCTACTTTTAATCAAAAACTGGTACTGTGAATTCCCCTAAATTATTTCTAACCTGCAAATATATCTAGTGTCTGGGCAGTAAATGAATCTGATAAAAATTACAAGCCTTGTTTCCATCTTAGATAATCATTTAAAAAATAGGGCGTACTGTACTTTGAATAGCGATTGGCTTCAAAGTTCTAACAGGAAGTATAGAGTGTTTTTAGAATGAAACTTGATCTCAGTTATTGACCTAATTATTTGATTATCGTATATTATTCCTTCTTAAGAATTTGATTAATGTTTTCAGGTCCACAGTTCTCGTGTACTTTTTATCGCCTGCAAATTTTGTATTTTTTCACATAAATCTAATTTATGAACCATAAGACTTAATTATATATTGGAAAATATGTATAATTTACTTCTTCAAAAGCACAAAGCTTTCAAATTATGAGGTGCACCAATTACATCTCTTTTGTAGCTCTAGAGATCAACCATTAAAATATTTAACAGATTATATATAATCTAACACTATGTACCAATATCTCTTAGAAATTTTCATGACATTAAATAAATAAATCTTATGAACTAATTAATTAAAAGAAAAATTATTTTTCATCCTTTATTTATCTAAAAATAGACAAATAGTAATAATTATTTACTTAATTAAAATACTGGAATATAAAAAAAAATATTTACGGAAAATTTTTGAGTTTATTTAAAACTGTGATCCAATATTTTGAAATTGTATTCATATGACTGAAATGAAATCAACTTCTGTGAAAGAACAATGATTTGGGAATAGTAATTTTTACTTTTTAAATACATTTTATATTATAAAATTTAACAAAATCACAAAAACAACAAATTTCGAATTTAAATTTTATTATAGATATCGTATGATAATCCATCACATATTCTACAATATTTTCAATAATTGACTCATAATGATGAAAAATTTATTACACTTCTTTCGCAATTAAATTGTTTAAGGGAACTTTAAAATAGTTGTTAAAAATTAAGCAATTATCAGTACTTATTAAAAATTACTTAAGATATGTAACATAATTTTTTATTCTCCTACGTCATATTTTAAGTGTCGATAAAAACTCAAAATACTGTTTATACTAAATTCTGTTTCAGTTAAATTTTACACACAAACAGTTTTTTTTATGAAAAACATTTTATCTATTACACTCCAAGGAAATGAACTGCACCGTATAAAACGTTTACATGAAAATAAACTCCATCAATGAAAAATGAAGTTAAAGAAATGTGTACTGTCTCTTAGGATCGTGCTGCAGAATTGCTTCCACTCCAATAATTTATCGTAAGAAATATTCCTATCGGGGAATATAAATTCCACCATTTTACTATTTGGATGTTTTCTTTGAAATACTGAGTAAACAGTTTATGTTCGGTATCGTAATAAACTCCAAATGCTGTAAATGGAGAATTCCTTAGCTATTTTAAGCATGATTTGGAAACTGTTCTGGTCGACAGTTTTCTGCTCTCCAATTCCTTTCGTTATCAATAACATATTTACGTTGAGAGTGAAAATGAAAAATTATTGATTTCCCTGAAGTTTTCAAAAGATTTTTTTATTGAAATGTTCATATTTGTGAGTAATTTCTGGATTGATTTCAAAAATAATTTTTTTTTTACATAAATTTTAATGTTTTGTGTATTTAATGTTTTCATTCCCATACATTTCTGATGAACATTCTGAATAAAAAGTCTTGAAATATATAATTAAAAAAGCATTGAGCTGCGTGCTTGAATTTTCAAAACCTTAAAGCATGTGTAAAAAAATTGGTCTTCTTGTGAAAGTTGCTGAATACTTTTTACAACATTTTATTCGATTTCTTTCTATTCTAACGAATCTGCATCTTCGAGCAAGTTCACGTTCGCCTATAAAAGTTTATGAATAAGATAAGAATAAGGTGAATTGCAATTTATAGATTTTCTTTATACCCTTTTCCTCAATTCACTAGAGGTTAGAGATGTTAAATCGTTTGGTAAGAACATATTAAATTGATGCCGTGTCAAGGAAATATTGAAGCTATACTATGTAATTAAAGTCTTTGATAGTAAAAAGAAGATTCTGATATAGGCTTAGATTTGGATAAGACAGCAATGCCAATTTTTAGTCCCCCAAGTTACGTTACTGTCTACCTAAATGCAACAACAAGAAGAAAGTATCCAAAACACGTGATCCTATATTGCGATAGAATACGTTAATAATTAGCACTTCAAAACAGCTGCACGTAATGGGTGCTTGTAGCATAATCAGCATGTACTTTGAAAAATACATTACCGTTTTGAAGTACTAGAATTGCCTTTTCTTGTGATCGGTTCGCATCAACAACTTCAGGATGTCTCTAAGAAGAATATGAGAGTCATTCCAGCACATTTCAGAGTTCATGAAAAAAAGTGGATTATCCTTCCAAGACACCAATGACCATGTCGGACATAACCAAGCAACAGCGACGCGTATCTGTGATCGATGGATAAAGAATGTAACAATTATCGGATGGCTGAAGTCCCATCATTATAAGTAATGATAGATATATTATGCAAATAGCAGTGATAGATCGCTCTGCTGTATCAGGAATCATATCATAATAAATACGGTCAGATGCAAAACAATCGGTATCTGCAAGCACCATTTCACGACGTTTGCAGCTCAGGAGAATGCCCGAAAGATGTCCATTGTTACGATTACTATTTTTTAAAGCACTTGAATGGTGCGTTGAATGGAGACATGGAAAACCATTAGCACTTCATTGCCTTAAATGATGAATAACGCTTCTAACTGTAACACCACGAAGGTCAGATTAGAATTCGAAGACACCATGGGGCGAGGTTACTTAACTATAGCCTTATGCATGACCATACTGATCATGCACTCGGTAACATGGCTTCGAGCGGTATTGAATTCCTAGTACATATTATCTTTACAATCACCAGTTAGCGTAGTATCTCGTATCTCTTAGGTTTAGGAGCTATTATCTTCTCTTGCCTTCAAATCTGGGCTGCGGAAGCGATGTGCAAACTTAAGTGGCATGCAATGTTCAAGACTTCTACATCCACCGGATTACTCTGATATCTTGGCTTGCCTCTTCTCCATGCCCATCACCTATCAAATACTTTTGGAAATCAGAGAACGACAGGTCTAGCATACACCATCTGTTATCATTTCACCTTTGTACTGTATATTTTATCTCCATATAAATTTATATTCATAATCTCTTGCCCTTCTTGGAAGGCCAGCCAAATATATATCGTGTTCATCTTAAATAGAGACTTGCATCAATTATTGATTTCAAGTTGAGAACTGTAAATGAGTTTGAAAAACATAATAAGAATTTAGCTTTAAATCAAATTCTTAATTAGTTTCCTGCAAAATCTTGGACATTTTAGTTGAAATACCAGAGTAAATCCACAAACTTTCTACATTTCTAAAAACGAAATTCCCGAAAATAATAACTTCAATAATATTCAAATTGATGCTTTGAAATGATTTTTTTTCTTCAAAAATAACTTTCTTATTTTTATGCAGTTATATACAATATTTATTGAAAGAAATGTTTCTTAGAATGTACCAATTAACCATTTTCAAAGTTTGATAGTATGTATAATCTTGTAAAAATCAACGCGAAGTCATCATCAATAATGATTCATTACTCACTTCGTATGCACAACAATAACAACTCTTAATTCCTCTAAAATAATTATAATCCAGAAAAGATATTAAAGATATTCTTAAAATTGATCAGATAGAAAATTATTTACTACCTTTTCTCTACTTCGGTCAAATTTAATAGTTTTAAATATCATTAATGTATGTTTATTATTTCACCGAATTTTTAAGGCAAATTCTTTCGTCTTCCCAAAGGAACTTAAAACTTCAATTACTTGTTTTCAATTGAATTGTTTAAAGTTATACATAAATAAGAGATCCGCTTGGTTCTAATTGTATCTCAGAATTTTCTCATAAAATTTTGATCATAATGTTTACATCTTTTGACTTCTGAATATAATCCTTGTAGTGAACTGTATTGATATGTTGCGATTAAATAAATATTCGTTCTTCATTACAATTTATTAACTTTCACGTTTTCACTTATTTGTATTAAATCATATTTAATGCAACAGAACTTTCGAGGATGATACTTTTGCAAATTTTAAATTTAGTATGTAGGTTTTAAGATAAATATAGTACATCATTTCATTTTTTAAGCTATGCCTCAGGATATAGCTGATTTTATGCTTCTAAAATACTTTTGAGATAGATGACAAATGAGGGAATTGAGAACAGTAACATTTCAAACGAGTGGCGTACTCAGGGGAGGTGCAATGGGACATAAGAGTATGCACCCTAGGATTTTTTTTTCTCGAAATTGAAATATTTCAGAATAATAATTTTATTAAACTACAAAAAATATTCTAAATTTTAAACACAAGAGTTCTTTTGACCTCAGGTGTAAGTTTTTTTTCATCCCGGAAAAGAAAATAGGTTTTCAACTAAACTGATTCCTGAGATAGGAATAGAGATATCTTTTCTACCTCTGAAAGAGTGCCTCGGGTTCAGTGTATTCCTGAAAAAATACACACACCCCTAAAATTTTCTCTCATAGTATCTTAATTGTTTTATATATAAATAATTTCTAATTTGGAAAAGTTTAAAAAAAATTTTAAAATTTATATCAATACTTAAACAGTTTTAAAAAGGAGAAATGAGATTGGTATAGCGTATTAATCACTCTTTATAAAGTGGTAATTCTAAACTTAAAAACTTCTTCTATATGCAACCCCCCCCCGTCCCAAAATATTTTCTGGGTACGTCACTGCTTCATACAACTGGTTTCCTTCAAATAATCTATTTATTTTTCTCAAGAGAGTTCAGGTCTTATAAAATAATTTAAAATGATTCCTTTAAAAAAAGTGATATAACGAAATATTCATAAATTATTATAAATGACTTAATTAATTTGATTTTCCTCATGAATTTTATAAATGCTGTTAGTTACTTCAAAAAATACTAATCTAAATCTAAAGCTGAAAAAACGAATCAAATCATACATTTTGTTAAATTCAAACATATACTAAGCATTTTGAAAACACGTGTACTACGTAACACAAAATTGCTCTAAATAATATATTATCACAAATTAACACAACTATTTTTTCCAATTATGTTCCGTATTTCAATATGCGTGTTTATATTTTTCTATTTGCCAGATATATTCTTTTAATATAGAATCTTCAAACTTTTGAATATTACTTAACTTCAAAAATAAATTCAATATAAATAAATGATGTTACGCTTATAATACCTATATTTAAGCGTAAGATTTAAAAATGTCTGCTTTTGCTTAATTAAAAATTGTTCTGTGGGCCGTATGTCAAGAAACATAATCAGTAATAAGCTTTCAAATTCCATGATGTCAAATGTTCATCATTTTTGTGTATTCAATAACGATCTCTCTCTGTGTGTGTGTGTCTCTAGTAATATTTAAGTTTCCACTTGGACATACAAATTATGTGAACTTCCAAACTAAAATACTGTTTTACATTATTTAGTCAAATTTATTTGCATTTTAAACATAATAACTCATTTTGAAACTCAGAAATTAATTCTTAATGCATTGATTCTTGATTCATAATTTACTTTTTACATCTGTGAATATTTATAGTCTAATGCATAGATACTTAACCATTTTTGACCAACTGCTTCTTTCTTGAAAAAAAATTAAAATAACTCATTTGTTTTCTCTTGAAAAATTTACACATTACCCCCTATCAGAAAAAACACATACTTACATTCTTGAAATCAATAATGTTGTTGTGCGTTTTAAGAATTTTCAATATGTAAAAATATTTCATAAAATCAGAATAAAAAGTTCTCACACTGTACATATATTTCTTTATACACTGCTTCGAATCCATTTCATTTCATGCAATTTAAAGCAATAATCTGCCTTTGAGGAAAGAAATCAGAAAAAAACTCTAAAGGATTAATATTATTCTCTGAAATTCCTAGTAGGTAGGCTAGAGCCTAAGTCTTGTCGTAGTGCACTTATAGTCTTAGATATAGGTTTTATTGATCGATCAGGGACTTATGCATGTACAATGTGTATGGTGCACTCTATACGGTACGACTCTTTCATATAGTAGGCCAAAGGGTATTGGGAACAAAGTTGTAATACTTATAAACAAAAAGTTAGACCCAAAGTTTTGCAAAGAACACATTTAGCCACCCAAGATGCACTTTTTATTATAATTATTATTAAATTACTCAATTAAATATAAGAATTAATGTAAACGATGAAATATCAAAACATGGACATTAGTAAACTTTTTCGATTTTAAAATTAAAGAAAACGATAAATTATGAAATTAAACATAGTTAAGCTAAATGTAATTAAAATTAAAGCAAATGAGAAATTATTACATTGAATATTATGTCAGTGACATGTAATTGAAATTGAAGCAAATGATAAATTATTAAATTGGATATTATATTAGGTACATGTAATTAAAGTTAGAGCAAAAGCTAAATTATTATATTGAATATATTTAAGCTAAGTGTAATAAAAATTAAAGCACACGATAAAAAATTGAAAAGTGATCTAGTACGCCAAAAGTGATCCACTTAAAATAATAACCCCTTAGGTTGTAAATATATAATATACCAACACATTTTTTCAATCTTATTTAAAAGGCGCTTAGTACTATTTGTTGAAAATGTATTCGACGATTTTAGTATTAATCAAGCTTGTCGACACGTTCTTCCGAGCGCAGTTGATCCTCATCATCCCCTAAATTAGTCTTAGACCAAAATATGCCTCCTTATATCTCTTAAACACCCACCGATAAGTGATATCTACTCCTTAGAGAGCCACCTGTCCACTGTAATAATTAAAAATTGTTTTCCTTATCATTCTAGTACCTCATTAGTATTTTGGTAAATATCTATTTTTATTTTGTTGCTCGAGTGGTCAGAAAAAATCAATATTCCAGCGTTCCTTTGGTAGGTTCTAAATTCATTCGATCTTCAAATCATCTTAAAACAGTTTTTTTATGGAATAATACTTCCCTTTTTCCTGAATAATTTTTATAAATTAAACTGTACTGAAAAGAAATAAGGCGAGCAAATTGTATAAATTAAGATAGTTTTCACTTTTCAAAATTTAAGCAGTAGCTAAAATTTTACAAAAGATACTTCTTAATAAACAAGATAACAAAATTTATTCAAAGCAAATGTTATAAATGTACGATAAAATCCTTATGAATAACTTCTATAGTTCCGGAAAACGTATTTTAATTCTTATATTCTAAAAACATTTGACACAAAATGATCAAAACTGTTATTTTATTGAAATGCAGTTTATCCCGGAATTATGCATTCATGATTCAAATTTATTCATAAAGCAGAAAACTGCAGTATGTACCATTAAAATATACCTTATAAGCTGATTCTGTAAAATCTAGAAACACTATCAATATGGATAAATTTTAAGGCATCTAAAACTCACTTGAAGATGAGCATTTATGAAAAAATTTTGTTACATACTGTCAATAATTTTTTTTCTCACAACAGTGAAATTTTGTTAAGCATTCTAAGCTTTCTGAACATTACTGGGATATTCAATACTCCATACAGCAAGTAATTGGTTATTAGAATCAATTTTATGTTGAACAAAACCATACCTTGAAAGGAAAGCATAAGAAAGTCAGACAAATAAATCAAATTTTTTTCAAAACAATAAGATTAGAAATTTTCCATTATTCTCTGGTTAAAATGAATAGCATGCAAGAAATTTATTTCCAAGCAAATCCTATAATTAAACTTCTAGTCTAGAATAAGAAAAATATAATCTCAGATTAATAAAACGTCTTGATAATTGAGTTTAGGTTTGCTAGGTTTGTTTTTGTAGTGGTTTTGAAAAGAAGAAAAATATTCTGAAAACAAACATGTAAGTAAGTTTGTGAGAGTTAAATCAATATTTTATTTAATGTTATATTTTTTTAAAAAAATAAGTTTAGGTACTGGATTCAAAATTAAGAAACAAAACGTGAATTAGAACAAAAGATTTGAAAATGAAACATACCAAAATTATATCGTAAGAAAGCACTTTTCGATTATCTTGCATCTCTTTTAATAACTTTTATAAAAAATTTACTGTTTCTTGAATAACGAAGAGGATATATAATTCTAATTCTTATATATTATTTCTTAGAATAGAAAATGTTTCATACGAATGGAGTGTTGAGACATGAAATTTCATTAGAAATTTATAGATATTTAGGAAAGAGAGATATTCTGTAATCTTGCGTAACTTGTATTTTCAAATATAATTATTTATTGACTCCAAGAATGATTTTAAATGTAATCTTTTGTATTCAGAAAAATAAACATAGATTAAATATATTTCAAAATATAAACTAATTTATTTATAACTTTCCTTTAACAATATTAAAAGCTAAATATCAAATAGTTAAATTTATACTGTTCCTTCTTCAAAACATCATTTTCTTATAACATACGATCAATACTCCTCCCCACAGTCACGAAAACGGTGAATACTGGAAACGGACTACCGGACGGGAACATCTAACAAATCGAGTGACGACATCAGAAGAAGGAATAGAAGTGGTTTCCTCGATGACTACATTTGGAAACAGATGAGTTGGCTTAGAACGGTCGATGGAAACAGTATGTTGCTTGCCATCTATTTCCAGCGTGCATACCTTAGAACTCCTCGTCACTACCTTGCAGGACCAGCTTAAGGTGGTTACAATAGCCATCGAACCCGATGAAGTCGTAGGAAATCGCAAGGTGAATTAAAAAGATCATTGCTGATGAATACCGGACAAGAAGAATGACGAGATGCAGTTAATGGCTTCAAGTAACGACCATGCCTCTCAACGACTGCAAGAACTCTGGAGCATTTACTTATATTGGGAAGCGAACAAGAAATGCATTCTCCAGGCAATTTCAACGCCGTTGCGTAAACCAATTCTGCGGAGGATTCCATCATTTCGTCTTTGTAACTCGTTCCACATTCCAAGTAATACCAAAGGAAGATCATCTAGCCAGATGTCAGGCAGATGAGAGCTATGAGAGCACTCTTGAGCTGACGATGGAACCGTTCCTTAGCCCCATCACTCTGTGGGTGATATGAAGTGGTCCGAGTTTTATCGGTTAAAAGTCTCCGTCTAAAAGCTAGAGCCTCGATCAGTAATGATGATTTCCGGAACCATTTCTAGCTCTCTTCTTGTGTTGGCTTGTAGGGTTGAAATCTTGTATTCTTCCGTTGATTTAACGAATGTGCTCGCGATAGCCTAATTGTCATGAGTTCGGATTTTAGGCTTGCGATTTTCATTCAGTCACGGGCTCGAGCCTTGGCCACTAAAGACCAGCCGTGTAACCGGGGCTGATGCGCGTTAAATCTGTTGGGGCCCAAAGTCATTCCGTTGGCATGGTGTGGAAGTTAGGAGAGAGGCTGCCAGCCAGCTCCGGTATACTCTTCACTTGATCGATGTTCGAAATTACGAGGTCCATCGCCAATAATAGCCCTCATGTTGCTTCCAGTGCGACGTTAATAAAAAAAAACTAAACTTGATTTAACCATTTTAAATGTTTTAATAAAAATAAAGTTATTGAAAATTATGTATGTTTAGTCTTTTAGTGTGAAGTTTATTTACCTTCTTATCTGGAACTTAGAAATGTAAACTAACACTAATATTAATAAATTAAACTATGATCTAATAACTAAGTAAATCTAGTCTTTTATGTAAACTATCTTATTACATCAAAAACTAATCTTTGGAAAGAAAACAAATATATGTGATTCATAATTAAAGAGGATTTAACAAAAAACATCAAACAAAAAGAAATAACTCTAATAATAAGAAATACATGAGGATAAAAGAATAACAATCCCTGTTAAAGCAACACAGTATGTAAAAATAATAATAATAAAGCACTGCAAACAGTATAGAAAACAATGATTCAACTCAAGTTAAAGAGATTACAAGATAAATTTTATAAAGAGGAGGATTAAATCCAGTAAAAGAAAACAGCGGCATAGTTGATATCAAAGATAGTTTACAACATCAAACAATTAAATAAATAAATATAAAAATTTGAAAATACTTCAGCAAACTATATAATACATAATACAAACTCTAGAATGTGCAATAATCATAAAAAGTAAAATGAATATAACACATAAACTTGCATACATCAATATATATATAAAGTTATAATTATTTCAAAAATTAAAAATATTTCAGTGTGTAAAAGATCAAAAATGAATCTATCAGAAATTAAACATAAACAAAACCATAAGAAGAGACAAATAAAAATTGCAAACAGAAAAGTGAATGAAAATATGTTATTGAAAATTAACCTTAAAAGAATTACATAAATTCAAAAGAAAATAAATTAAACGAAAAATAAATAAAACATATTAGAAATATCAAAAAATAAAGTAACTTAAAATATTTAAAAAATAAAAAAAATTGAAGAAAAGCATAAGTTGCAAAATAATATATTTAAAGTTGTAAGTGTTTTTAGATTGTCAGTTGTATGTATTCCTTATATGTATATTTGTATACATACACTAGTTGCAAAACTTAAGAAATGTTCAGGATTGTGCCGAATTCTGAAAAAAAATAAACTGGGTTACATGAAATCCACACTACAGAAGTAAAAGTAGCATTTAAAAATAGATATAAGCATAGTAACCAAGAAGTGATTTATAGGCATACATTATGGAACAAAGCAGAGAGAGTCTTTTACTGACATAATGGCGTTAGTAAAAGACATTGTCTATCCATTAAGAACAATAACAACCCAAAGTCTATTCTAAGGGATATGATCTCCCCTACAGGCAATGATTGCTTTACGTCATCTGTTCATACTCACTATCAAAATATCCAGAACTTGAGATAATAGTTGACATTCATCAAGGAGCATCTGTTTCAGCCGTCTGGTGTTCTGGGGAATATACAATCTTGCTGACAGGCGTCTCTTAAAAGAATCCCACACACGTCCCATTGGATTTAAATCAGGGAATCTAGCTAGTCAATAGGTTCTGCACACATTATCACATTATAGAAGCTACTCAGTGGCAGAGATCTTGTGTGGACGTGCATCGTCGTCATCAAAAATGAAGTCTGCACCAAAAGCACCTGGGAACAGACGTATGAATTAAAAAGGGGGGGAGGATAATTTCATGGCGGTAATGATCTCCGGTAAGTGAGCAATTGACGAAAATAGGAAGCTCCGTTCGTGAATTCGCTAATAACATAATGAACATAACGCTTCCCCACCTAAACATTCCGGGGACCACTCCAACAGTCTCTTTTTCTGATAGGAGGGGAATGAAACCGTGTCAATACCTCCCTCCATATCAAATGGGGCTGAAAATCGCTACTTAGACTGAAATGCATATAATCAGTAAGCAGAACGTGACTCCATTGATGAGTGATGAAGTATCCTGCCTTTATGTTCTTATACCACTGTAAACAGTGCTGACGATGATGTTAATGGTATGCAGCGTTCAGAACGAAGTGCGAACAGGTCACCGTTATGCAGATATCTGGCCACAGTGAACTATGATACCTGTAACCTATTTGCCCTACGCAGATTCTCATCAATGTCGTCCGATGTATGGTTCCAGTCATTTTTTCTTACAGAATGATTTGCCCTCATTGGCCGTAGTTTTCCTCGGCTGACAACAGCAAAAAAAATTTTTATAGCTTTACCCGTCCTTTGAAGGGCTCTTGAAACTTCATTTTTGTGAATTTCAAATTCTAGTGCAACACTCATTAAATAACTCACCTCTTCAAGCTTGCCGATCTTTCTACCATGTGTAAAGACCTTGTTATGGTTTCTTGTAAACATTGTGAACACATTATTTTACTTTCATTAGCAGAGAATGTGTGGAGATACGTCCTTCCTCCTTCTTTTTAAGTTGCCTTGGCCCTAAGGGCGCACATTTTACGCGTTTGCGTGCCGTGACGTCCCTTCTGATGTCATACTGATAATATTTGCATATGCATCATTTTTCTAATGAGCTGTCTTTTCTCTTTACTGATCGCAAAAAGCCCTTTTCAACAATTTCAATGTTGTATGAGGAAAAATGTATTTTTTATTTAAGTTTTGTATATATACAAGAAAAGGAAAGGAAATATGAAAATGTATACAAACAATTAGAATGCAGCTCATGTACAGTCCCACAGAAACCGAGATATGTCTAGGAAATGGAGCCCTTGAAAGGAAAAGGTCAAATACAATTTTAGTTAAAAAAAAAAAAAGAAAGAAATCGGTAAATAATTTTAATTAATGCAAAGAAAAAGAATAAGCACAAATAAATTCAGCTTAGAAAACATTTAATCAAGGCAATCTTTAAATCTATTTTTTTTAAAAAGAAAATAAGTAAGTTTCCTTTCTTTGACCATTCCCATCTTAATGACAAATTTTTACTACAAATATGGGCTTTATCATTTCTTTACATGGTATTTTAAACCATTATACGCTGTCATTGCAATAAACGATAGATGGTCAATAAATCGTAATAGAGATTTTCAATTTGATTCTCGTTGAAATGAACAGTAATTTTTTTTCAGAACAAGAGCCCTGAAATTTCCTGCAAGGAACGTTCATCTCTTACTCAGCCATAAAACAAAACACAAAACATTTTAAAATTTCACAAATAAAGGCAACATATTGAATACAAAATTTGAAAAATACGTATAACTTTTGAGGGATTTTTTGTGAAAAGTCCGTTCGTTTCCGATATTTCAGGATCCATACAAAATATCGACATTTGGAGAAATACACTTTCTCCCAGTTCTCATATTTGGTGCCTTCGTTGCTTTATTTTACAAATGGATCAGGAAATTGTATCATCATATCAAATTTCACGAGCAGAAAGTTTGGTAGCACAGAAAATAGAATTGGTTTCTGAGTTACTTAGAATCATTTATATTTTTACTTTGAACTATTGAATATTTCTTTCTTATAAATAATTTATTATTTTCTTGAAGACTGAAAAATTCAAATTTCTGATAGTCATGAATGTTGATCGCATTAGATTGCTTAAATATATTATCAAATTTGTAACAAAGTTACAATATTTTTGGAAGCATTTACTTGTTAAAATTTGTGCATGATAAAATTTTACATATAAATAAAATATATTTATTCGAAAATAAATATGATAAAATTGAAAGTTTGATTTACTTTTCTAATAACTGAAATCAAAGAATTTTGTGACAAATAAAACTAAAAATGAAAAAAGAAGAAAATTTTAATTCTATGTTAGTTTTAATCTATTTAAAATTTACATCAAAATATGTAAGAGTTATCTTGTTTTAATCAAACCGAATTCAAAGACATAACAAAATATTTATTCAAATATAATTCTGAAGACAGGGTTAATCAAAAGAAATTTTAAAAATAATATTATTATTTTGTGCATTTGTTACTCTAAGTTTATGATCTGTTATTTAAACCTTTTAGTCTGAAAGTATAAAATATTCAACCTAATTTATTTTTTCCCCTATGATTTTTTTTTATTCTAAACCCTTATTTATTTATATAATCAAATTGATTATTTCACATAAGAATCGATATTATTTTAACTTTAATTAATTGGACTCTTGGTTCAATTCCTTGTATCCTCATCACAAGATATTCATTATTATTACGTTTTAAAACTGATGTATTATATGCAAGTGCACCTGACGACGCCATGCTATTTTGCTGTTGAAAAGGTTCTACAATGTCAACAACAATGTTTCGAAAATAAATTATATTTAGACTCTCACGATGACAATTTTTAAAATAATTCAAAATTTTCTTGGAAATAGATATTTTATTTCCATCGGAATAAAAAAAATAATTTGATGGGTATTGAAAGATATTTTACTATAATATATAATTTACTCCAATAAAGGACGCTTACATTTCCTGAAACGTTTGTCTTAATAGTAAATACTTTGTATTGTTTGCATTCTTTATTTCATAAACATGCTTCTATGAGATCAAACCATTATTTCATGATAAATGTATTGATTAGTATTAGCATTCCTTTTCTGTGTTTGAAGTTCCAACATCTAATTAAACAACTTCAAAACGTCTTCCCTTCAACTTGAGTATCTGATAGAGAATCAGGTAAGAAGTCATATGTTTCATATTTCTAATTTATCAAAAGAACTTGAAAATCAAACATTTTCTGCTTAATTAGAACAACGTTTGATAGGAACTAGTTCCATCCAAAATGTATCTTTTATATTTGCGCTTTCCAATCGGAATCACAATAATTTGTGTCCCTCAAATGAAAATTCGGAATTAAAATATGTTGAGACGAAATGGAAGGAAATAGTTTTTAGTTAGTAATATAACATTTGTAAGATATCACATGCTATATTCAAAGTTAACAAATATGAATGTTTATAGACTTTACATGTATGTTTCAAAGTTTATTTAAAATATTTCTTTCAGAGAATCCTGATTATCACATCATTCATAAATTAATTTAGAAATATCTCATAAATATAGGAGAGGAATGTCGTTACAACATTTTCCTCGTTGAAACTATAATTAATGTAAACTAACTCTTGTGAAAACTCTGAATTTCAAATTTTTGAATGACATTGAATTAAGAATATATTTGTGAAGATATGTTTTGTAATGTTGAGTTAAACGTATACTTGGGATTTTAAGAAAATTAAACCATTATATTTCATGACTGTAGTTTCTTTTTATATCATTCATAAATAGAAAGAAAATTTAAATCGCCTAAGATATGTTACATTTATAAATAGTCTTTATAATACATATAACGAAGCATTTAAGACATTCTTAAGATATGGAATATTTTGATTGAATATCTTACAAACATTCTAACGAGATCTTATGCGGTTTTCTTTTGGGTTACTATCTTTTCGGCTATATTTTGGGCTACATTTTATTGTGTTATTTGATTTGAGAATCTCCCCTATTAGAAGAAACGCAACTTACATAAAATAGGATTACTATATAAGAAGCGTAAGGAATCGGATATTACCAAATAGAAAGTTTATAAGTATTAGAGAGATTATAGATAAAATGAGTTAGAGGAAGTAACGAGAAAGATAAGCATTCAATATATGTGCGAGAAGATGTCATGTGGCTGTGCTTCTGATTTGGAACCATTCACCAAGACTTTATTGAACTAGGATCTAGTATTCACAACTCTGCTATTTGTATTATTAGGGTATGTAGAATTCTCAATTATAAAATTAGGTTGAGGATGTTATTTAGTTATTCATTAATAAATACATTCGTAATGTAAATTGATTTTTGATCCTTCTAAAGCAAGAATAACTGAAATTAAAGATTACCTTGATTGACTTTTTATTACATCTTGATGTCTCTTAAAGTTACTAATGACACAGGTGCGTTACAGTTTTAATATTCAGTACAATTCAATATATTCTCAATTTTACATTTGTTTTTAAAATTTAACGTTCTACTGTAAGAAGCAATTTCTTACTGTCTGTTTCTACCCAACACAAATATTCTCTAAAAACAGCTGATGCAAATCTTTATTTAGATCTACAATGAGTTGATGTCGATACCTGGGTCGACATCCAACTCTACACATTCACACAACGCCACGTAAAGTGAAGATTTACTGCCTCTACAAATTTATTGTGCAATAGCCTCTCTATAAGAAGGATCTTTAGGTGGATGCGCAGTTCAATTTAAACATGCCAGAAACCAATTGACTACCACATTGTTTAGCAATCATGTTTATTTAATGTTTCTATGATAAATTTTCTACACATAAACATACACACACAGGAAGAGAGAGTTAACATTAAACTGAGAGTAACTATTTCCTAAATAATTGTTTTCATTTGAACATTTCTTAACTAGCCAAATTCCTTTATTCTCATCTTAACTTGATTTGCGACTGAAAACAATTTGCCATCTAATGTTGATAGAGATTCAACACATTATGCCTTAGATTATTTTAATATAATGGAATTTCATCTTATAAAACCTATCATTACCATCAAGGAATATTAGTTTAAAAAACACAATGAGTAAAGTAATCTTTTCTTGCATGGACTTACAAAATATATTAAAATTGTACAAAGGATATTTGATGCGATTCGGTGATTATGATTGGTCATATATGAATCCATAATAGTTTCATTTAATTAATGAAAAGGAATTGATGAAGGCCTTACCTGCTTGCTGAAAAAATTCATGAAGCCTCAGTTGGCGAATGATGGTCCGATTATGTAATAATAGCAAAACAATAATTTTGTGAAAGAGTCGATAGATTTTATCAAAATAAAGCATGATAAAATATATTAAAATTTTTAAAAAATATTTTTTGCATTTTGTGATAAAACTTTTCCTTCATTTCTGTTTATTTATGCATACTAAGTGATTTACATCATTATTAACTTTCAGACAAGGGTATTTCATATATATTTCACAAATTAAGATTTATTTCTCAATTGAGGTTGCATTTTAGTATTACATTTCCCCCTCAAAACTTTATATAATTAATAAAGAATTGTATTACAAGAATTGCAACTGATTACACGTACTTTCAGCATAAACTGATTCTAAAAAAATTTATACTTTGAATGAATTTAAAAAGTAGATTGATTTGTGATCATATAGATGTTTCAAAAATCCAATGTAGAGTTTCAATTCCTTAGTACAAACAAAAAAATATTAATGTTTATCTACAAAAGCTGAAAATCTCTGAAACCGTAAGATAACAAACAATGAGCTCTTAATAAAAATTTCAAGGCAAATAAAGACTAATTCTAATGAGAAAAATGTCACTGTCGATAAAGAGAAAGCAAACGAAATCCTTTTATCTCTTTAAGAATGTTCTCTGCTACCATTCATTTCACGTACTATTAATATACCTTTTATTTCTGTTATTATTTAAGCTTTCTTAATTTTAATTTATATTTTTCCCATTAATGTCTCATTAACGTTTACTCTGAGATTCCTTTCTCCCATATTTTATACCAAATCCTCGTAATGGAAGAAACCATTGAAAAAAAAATCATGATACAAATAAATACTGCGTCTTTCTTTTTCAAAATGTATTCTTGCTTCAGAAGATTTCGAACAGTTAAATGGATTAAATTTTTTCCGTAAGAATTCATTATTCTTTTATTCCTAAAAAATAAAAAAATATAGGAGGAAATAGGATAAGTTATAATTTTACTAATTAGCTGCTGTGCTGACAAAGCCTTATTTCATATTCACAAAGCTTCTAAAATATTAGTAATTTGTCTCTTATATAAGTTTTGTTTGAAATTTCTGAGTAGCTTAATGTCTTAACTTGAGAATTAATATGAGCTATTTAATAGTAAATGAATAATTACTAAAATAAAATGTATGTATAATTAACTAACTAATAAATTTAGTAACATTTTACGGCTAAAGATATTTGTTATTGTTCCTTTTTAACACAATTGGTATTCGAAAAAGTATTGCAGTATTTCCAATAATGAGTATTTTTGTGAAAGAATAATTATTATTTTACTTACTTTTTTATGTACACTTTATTCATAGTTTGAAATTTTTTTTATTTTTGTGATAGAATAAAAAGTTAAACCTTCTAAAAATTTCTCTTTAAGTTTCAGAAAAATATGTTTTTTCATATTTTTTATGATATTGATCTAATTATTTTTAATAAAAACTCAACTATTAAACTGCTGGGTATTATATACATATATACATCAAAATTTTTTCCCATACTGTAAATTATAGTAAGGAATCAATTCTTATTTTCTGGCACGATTCTAATTCATCTATTAATTTATTCAATCACGCGCTCGAATAATCTGCTAAATCAACTTTTCCCATAATCGTAAACTTGCAGGCGCAATCCGTACTAAACTGGGGGACTCTAGCAAAGTAACTAAAAAGTATTTCCACCCAATACAACGTAAATACCACATGATCCTCCATTTGAAGAAATGCCTCCATATGAATTTGAAGAAGGGTAAACTTATCTTTAACATTCTGGTATCCATTGCCACAATCGTGTTGCTGATCTTTTCAAAATGTTTGTAAAACGGTATCTCTCTCTCATCAAAAAGAATAAATATTTGCTTGATACGAATAGTTTTCCGTCTTATTATAACCATGAATCCCAGTGACATTTTTCTTGTCTATTATATATATATATATATTATATATATATAAAATTTTACTTTTTTTAAACACATTTTACTTTTTTTTTTATTTTGTTTTCATTTAATTTCTGGAAACAATTAGTCTTTTTAATAAGCATATTGAAACTGTTCTTTCATTTCTCAGGTGCACAAAGATTTATGTAATCTAATTATTTAATACCAATAAGTATTGCTGAAGAGAATCAATCATTACCGTACAAATTACTTTCACAATGTAAAAGACGATTTTAATATAAATTACATCCAGATGTTATTACCTTTTCTTAATCCTAAATAAATTACACTTGCGTAATGTAGATTAAGTAGTAAACAAACATTAATTCTAAACTTTAAAGAGCAAATTGTTTCTTTCAGTCAATCGCATTAGTTGTACAGTGTGTCGAGTGTTTGAAAATTATTCATCGCAGTCAAATAATCATAACTAACCTACAACTAATTTAATACACAAAATATTTAAGAGAAAAACGTATACATCTGGACACAGTCGTGTCTTGAAGATCTCTGACAAAGGCAGTACAAACAGCGCCCTCTGACAATGCGTGGCACCCTTTATCAAAGAATGGGTTCGACCACAAATAATATATATATTTCCAATCCTTATACAAGTTATCGAAATTCCGATAAAAAATTAATTAACTTTTTAATTAAATGTCACAAAATGTCTAAATAAACTTAAGCAAATAGGAATAAAATTCTGAATATGGGATTAAAATTGAAAATCATAATGTTTTATAAACTCATAATGTTTAAGTTCTTAACTACATATGAAAAAAGTGATACATATTTACTATAATAAACGAAAATTTTTTTTGATTACTCTTAAAATTTTTAAATCATAATTTAAAATTTTTAATAAATTATATATTTCAATTAATTAAAATTTGAATACACTCTATGAAATATAATAGTTTAGAGAAACCGGTCATAAATTAATACTATTTTCAAACTTTCTCTGAACTTGAACTTAAATGAACTCTCCTAACTGCAGTTGATGTATTGAGTACTCGTACACTGAGTAAGGTTTATCATTTGTATTCTAAAATTTGTATCTAAATTTAAATTGTTTGCAAGAAATCTGGAAAAATGACAAACAGAAATATTTCATTGCAATTGTAAGTATTAACTTACACAAGAAATTACATGAAGCTCTATTTTTAATATTATACGAAGATATAATTTTTTTTTCATTAACTGAAATGTTGTAAAAGTGCGAGCTCAATTATCAGAAAAATTATTACTAATTATCACTTAAAATTCTAATGAAAACAAATAATAATTTAAAATGTCTGGAATGAAGTACAAAGAAACTTATGCAGGTAAATTTATGAATTGGTACTAATAGTGCTGCATCATATGAATTATTTCTGATATTGAAATAGATCCGTCTTTTATTCTAAAACTCTTAAATGCTGATATTCTCCTTGAAGAAACTTTAAACTCTGTTTAATGTGGAAATCATACCATTAATACTTTAATAAGACAGGGAGGCAATAACAGAGAGATAAATGTATCACGAAAATGGAGAATGTCAGAGATGTGCTTTCTTTATCTTGGCTACAGTGGAAGAGAACGAACTTCATCTTGCTGCGAATTTATATGGAAGGATTTCTTTAGATCATGTGGTATTGGATGCAGAGATTTTAAAATCCGTTGGCTGGTAACAAACAGTCTGATACGGATTATCTCTACTGGTATTCGACAAAATTAAAAGCTGATTTGTCAGATTTTACGAGGATAAAATCTCTTAAATAAAAGAATAAATTGGAATGTTATCAGAAAATAAGAATGAAGGCTTTACTGTGAGTTATAAAGAATGGGATCAATCTTAACATGGAATTAGGAACCAGGTAGCAATGATCTGACGAACGTCAAAATTACATAAAAAAGAGAAGAGATTAGTATATGTAAATTATTAGTATTTGAGCGCTTTTAGACTAAGCTAGAAGGAGAAACAACATCTGAAGCACTGCATAAAAGAATAGTTGTGTAAAGGATTTCTCATTCAAAAAACGCTTTGTAAGGTCGGAGTTTGCTCAGAATATCGTGTTATGCTTCAAATAAAAAGAAGAAACACCAGCAAGTTTCGGAATTCGATAGAGGCTTGATCGTTGCCAATCGAGAAAGTGGAGTATCGTTTCAGGATATCGCACTGGGCGAAATCCAACCACTGTCATGTGATTATGAAATCAATGGCTGAGGGTCATATTGAATGGCATGCAGGATCTCCTCGCACTTCCATGACAAAAGCCCAAGAGAACAGACATCGTTTATAATAAATACAACATCTTACAGATTCCGGTAGAAAAAAGTCTACACAGGCTGTGTTCCAAATTTTATTTCAGTCCAATCATTAGTATCATTTAGTTTAATTAGAATCATTTAGTTGATAATAAAAGCACATAAAACAAACCAAAAAATATATATATAAGTATTTTTCTACGTGTCATGAAATTATGAAGCAATTTGTTATGAAATATTTTAAATATTCTGCTTTAAGTATTTTTAATAGTATAATGAAAATGTGCTTTCGAAAGCGAAATTATATACGAAACATTTAAATACAGATTTGTTCATTAATTTTGTTTATTAGACCGGTATTTATGTGACATAAATTATCACTCGTCGCATATTTAGAACTGGGATAGGAAATTCCGTATTATGTGTATTCTTTAGAGAACATATTCACACTTAAATCTATTAATTACAATAATGCATAAAACATATATTCAGCAAGTTTCTTCTGAGAGAAGGCTCCAAAATGAATTATTCATTGTGAAAACAACTGACTAAAGCAATTAATTTTAATTATCAGAAATTTTTTAATTTGGCTGCTAATATGTACTTAGTAGTATAATTATTCATCAATGCATATGAATACTTATAAATGTTTCCATTAATATATTCTCGCCTATGTAATAACTAATTAATGCGTTGCGAAACATCACTTTGTATTGCATTGCAATTTTATGACATTTTTAAGAATTTCAATGATATTTTCTGTGTAGTTGTTGAGCGTTCTAGATAAGTAAAAATTGGAAGAAAAAAAAGAGATATAGAACTAAATTTCTTTCCTTTTTTTAATGTATTTTAAAATACTTCTAATGTTTGACTTTACATACTAAAAGTTTCTTGACTTTATTTTAATTTTGCAATAATATGATTCCATTCAAAATCCTTTAAACAATACTCCGTATTTTGTTTCCACAAATTTGTGACTGAAATATGAAATGATTTTTACAAGCACAATTATTATTGGAAATAAAATAAAGAATATCATTTTCCTCAAAGAAGAATAGAATATATTTTCCAATAAGTGAAACAGTTTGAAATGAATTTTTATTGTTACATATATTATCAAAATCTATTAAAAAATTTTATTACATATAATTCTTTTCTAATAGCTAGTAATCTGCGTACTTTATACAAATCATTAAAAATTAATACTTAGAAACCCTCAGTAACGTATTCTCTATTCTCTATGAGTTATAAATTACTCTATTCGTGACTAAAATATTGAAGTTCTTTAACACTACGTCTCGAAATTTTTATTTTAATTTAGGATCACTCTGCTATAAGTTAAATAAAAATAAACTTTAAGGCATCATTTAGTATGAAGTGGAAGAAAGGAGAGTGATGTATTAACAGAAATGTCTTCCTCATCATAGCTTAGTTTTATAAATTTCCTATTTGTAATTCTAAAACTCCGTCAATTAAGGCCCAAACCAAAATTTTAATATTAAAAAGCATTTAACATCCTTTAGCTACAGAATGGGAAGATAGCTTTTGTGAATATCAGTATTATAGAACTTAATTGCACTAATTTACTCAAAGTTATGGGAAAAATCCCGAGGATAGCATCAAAAAGTAATATCTAGAATGTAATTATACTGACTCACAGTATACAACACACAGTAAGGTGTATAATAATATGAAAATAAATAAAAGACAATATTATAGTGTTTTAGCAATTAGAACATGTATAATTATAATACATTTCAGAAAGTAATATCAGTTGGTACAGGAAAAATGCCTTCAATATGGAGAATGATTACTCTTAGAAGCAACGTAGTCCATACAGTAATTTGTTAAACTGTCAATTACCTGATCTATGAGTTCACAAGCGAATTAGTCATTGTTCTAGAAAAGTAGTTGAAAGTATAAAATAGGTTTGATGAGGTATGTTGAGAGCAGCAAGAAGTCTTCCTAAAGCATTCCAAATATACTCGATGGGATTCAAATCCAGTGATCAAACTGGATTGTTTGGTGCTGAACATAATCTTACGCGGTGCTAGTCGTGTGCGGACTAACGCTGTCGTCCTGTAGGAGGAAAGCATTATCTATTGCATTTGCATAAGGTCACACATATTCATCAAACGTATCCTCTTAATACACTTGAGTATTCATGGTTCAACGGGGGATTATGTGGAGATCTGTGCGCCCACTTAAGGCGATGCTATCCCAAACACATACACTGCCTACTCTGGTAGAATATCTTTCACGGATGTCTTATGGATAATAATATGTTTCTATTCTCTTCTATCCCTAGATTACTACCCATTCGTCTGGTAGACGAAGCAGATAACAAATAGCCTAATACTGCCTCCTAGAAAACAAGAAATGGAACGTGCAACTCAGTACCTTTGTATGATCTTGGCAACTAGAAATAAGGGTATGTAAAGGATGTCAAAGCGTTTCCATGGGGAAAATTTTTGGGGTTAGCTTGAGGCTGTCAGTGAATAATTAAAAGAGTTAAGTGATGAAGAAAATTATATTTCTGAAAATGAATCGGAAAATGAAGATAGTGTTGAAATTCAAAATCACGAATTTACAGATAGCGGTAAGGATGAAAATGACGAATTATCGTTTGAGAGTACAGATGAAGGGAAAACAAACCCAGGAAGATGAAAATAAAAATTTAAAATCTGAGGCGAGTGATTGGGTGGAAGAAATCCCAAACTTTTTTTATTCCTGCCAAAAATCTATAAAATTTCACGGAAACATTCAGCTCTCTGGAAAAGATAAATCCAAGAGGACATCTGTTCCTAAGTTAAGCAACACAAGAACAGCCGCACGAAACATTATCCATTTTATCAAAGGTCCAAAGTATTTAGTAGTAGAACTTTACAGTCCCCTAGAAACTTTTATCCAATTAATTTTTTACTCCTCAGATGCTAGAAAACTTGTTTCTTATACGAGTTCCGAAATAAGAAGACAAAAAAAATTGGTATGCTGAACAAAAATTTTCAGTTCTAGAAACTTGTATTGATGAAATTTAAAGCATTATTCAGAATACTTATTCTGTTAATGGCTATGAAAAATAATTATTTAGCCTCAAGTGAATTATTTGATGCAGCTTTATGCGGTCAACTGTACAAAGCCGGAATCAGTGAATTAAGATTACGCTTTTTACTGAATTTTTTACGTTTTAATGCAAAAGAAACTAGAAAGGAAAACGATAAGTTTGCACCATTTGGAGAGTTTTAGGATGAATTTATCAGGAAATGTACGGATTCTTATAAACCAGGATCGTAAGTTACTATTGATGAACAATTATTAACTTTTCAAGGAAGGTGTCCTTTTAGAATGTACATACCAAATAAGCTTGCTAAATATGAGATTAAAATAATAATTATGTGTGATGTAGGAACAAACCATATGGTTAAAGCAAAACCGTATTTGGGTTCTAATACTCAGACCAAAGGTATTCCTCTTGCATTTTACTTTGTCGAAGAATTAACAAACAGCATTCAAGGGGTTAAAAGAAATATTACTATGTATAATTGGTTTACTTCAATACTTTTAACTGAAAAACCTTTGATGAAGCCAATGAACTTAACAATTCGTAAGAACTCTTAGGAAAAACAAAAGAGAAATTCCTCCTGAATTCCTGCAGTTACGTTCTCGAACTTTTGGAAATTCAATGTATTGTTTTGGCCAAGCTAAAACTTTTTTATCATATAAACCAAAACCAAATAAGTGCGTTATTCTTCTGTCTATATTCCATGAATAACCAAATGTTAATCCAGATAGTCAAGATAGCAAAAAAACTGTAAATTACAGAATTTTATAAATCAACAAAAGGGGCAGTAGACACATTAGATCAGATGTGTAACAACATGTCATGTAGTATAAAAACTCGTCGATGGCCTCTTTGTGTATTTTAAGGGATGATTAATATTAGTTTAGTGAATGCACATGTTCTACATATACATATAACGGCTCGAAAATCCAAAAAAAGTTTTATCAAGAAAAACTTTCGCTTTAAAATTTAATGAAGTTCTTCTTACACCCTGGATGAAAAAGCGTCTGAACATACAAAAGTTGCCTCGATCAATAAGAACAATTATATGTGAAGTTTTAAATCTGGAGAAAAACATTCAATCTGTATAATAATCTCGATGTAAAAATAGTAAGATTTATGTATTTTGCCCACATAATTTGCGCAGAATGACGCGCAATTTTTTTCTAACGTGTTCTAGAGCTATGTGCTTTCTATAAATTTCAAATATCGAATACATCTCTACACGGTATTCATATAAGCATATATATTTAAAAATTGTTATGATGCATCAATGATAACCTTAACATTAAACAACATGGTAAAGGAAGTATTGTATAAGAGTTATTGCTTCGTCTGTTGCAATTAAAATAGACTGTTTGCTGTAATTGTCCCTCAATTACATTTAAACTGTCCCCAAGTCATTCTACACTTTTTCCTTCAAAGAATGGAATGGCATAATTCCCAGATACAACTTAAAATTAATTAAAAGAGATCAAATATAATTTCTTCTTGCACCCTAAATAATTATGATAAGACCCCTATGTTGTTTTCTATTTTAATCAATTATGAAGTGAAAATTACAGAAGAACATGAGATTGATATACAAAAAATTTATGTATATTTAATTGATGTAAATAAAATTTATAGTTCAATAATTCATAGACTGAAACTTTCAAGTTCTTCATTGCTTGCATTGATTTTTT
>BMAW01021626.1:0-21750 GCA_019974015.1 Nephila pilipes | reverse complement strand
GTCTCGATTTGGACGATATAATAGTCGAATTTTAATATTTAGATTAAAATCAAGATATATATATATATATATATAATTAGGTCATAAATTAGGGGAAGATATTAGAGATCATGGGAATAATAAAGAATGTAGTTTCCACAATTCTAATAGCAAAATGTATAAATAAATAATAACTTATTTGTTAATATTTGTCATAGTTCTACATGTAGAACTTGTAAAATTATCAAAAAATCAAGTTAATAAAAAAATTTCTAAACCTATATTTGTAAAAATTATATTTATCTTCGAAACTGCAAAATTTGCATTTTTAAATACATTGGTTCCACTATTGAATAATATTAATATTACAATAAATAAATATATTATGTTTGACGTAAAATGTTTTCAAAGGTTTCACACTAATAATTAAATTGAAATTTGGCTCCTTTATTTACAAGGTTACAATGCTGAAGTGAGTATAACCAAAATTGTTCCTTATATCAAAAATAAGATATGGAGGGCAAAAACACTTTAGTGAATATATTATAAGACAATGCATACATATGGGGATTAAATGCAGATTATTTAAATAGAGTCCTGGCTACTTTCTTTGATGCGGAAAAACAGAAACTGCATGTTCTCCGCCATTTTATCACAAGTATAAAGCCCGATGCGCATATTACATCTTTTGATTAGCATTCTTAAAATTCGCATATGTTTTAGGCAGTCGGTTGTTAGCCTTCTGTGACTAGTACCACTCTATTGGTCCAATTTTGAACATTTTTTGTCTTCCACAAGCAAATTCTCATTGTTGCTTCACGTATACTCAGACGAAGTATCAGATCATTCTCATAATTCGTCACATCTTCGTGCATAGAAGTCATATCTACATAGCAGTCACATCTTATGAAGTGGTTGTTTTTCACAGCTTTTTGAAAGTACAACTTTATTTCAATATATATATATATATACATGTATGCAATGCATATATTTCGAAATTAAAATATTTGTAACAGAAAAAAAGTTATACGTACTTAAATCTAAAAAAAAACCACAGTTTTAAAGAGGTATGTAATGACTTACTTTCCTGACCAACCGCTGTTCTTGTTTGGAGAAACAATCATATGTTAGTAACTGCCAGTAGGAACTGATATCATGTTTACAGTTGGAATAAGTTATTACTAGTCTTCGTTCTGTAGAAGGAAGAAAATTTCTTATGTAATCAGATTATAAGTAGGAATCGTAAAAAGCTTCAGTATTTAATCAAGAAACATAGGTTGTGGTTTGGTTCCATTAACATAGCACTAGAAGCAACACGAACGATGGCTATTATTAGTCAAGAAGCAATGACATCAAATAAAAGAGTTTACAGAATACCTAGAAAGAAATGAAAGATTATTGTGTTACGAAAAAGTGGTCTTTCCTATGCTGAAATTGCAAGAAAGGTGGGTGATTCAGTGACTAGTCCGAAAGTTTCGATTAAGGTATCAGGAGATACATTGAATAAACTATGTCTCCAAGTTCGAAGAATGTCATCAATGGTCATCAGAAGTTATTTGAATGATGCTGGTGTTTCTATCAGTTCAAGAACATCCGGAAAAGATTAATAGATTTTGGACTAAGAGGTAGAATTAAACTAAAAAGGACTAATTTAAATTTAAATCAGCGCAATAAACGCTAACAATGTACAAAGACCATTAATTGAACAGATGATCAATGGCCACAAGTTATATAAAGCGCGATGAAACTAAGATATCGTTATTCGGTAAAGAAGGGCAAAAATATGTAAGATATAGAATAGGAGAAAAGCTGCATCCTGACTGTAATCAAGCAACTGAGAAGAACCCACTGATGGTTTTGATTTTGCCATGTACGTCAACAGATGGTATTGGTCGCCTTCATGTCATCGATCGATGAAATATACTGAATATATATATATATATATATATATATATATATATATATACTGAAAATTTAAAAAAGAATAATTTAAAATAATTAAAAAGACAAAAAACCAGAAAGAAATGTAACAATGAAAGAAAAATAAAAGAAAATATGGAACCCAGCAAGTCAAAAAGCAATATCGGGCTGAGGACCGATTAAGCGGGGTTAAACTAGTTTAATGGTACCAACCTTCCCCCTTTGCGACTTGGTAGGCTGAATTAGGAAATCCAAATTGCAAAAAAGTTCATGATTAAAAGATGCAAACAAATTCAGCGATAAAATCTACAAAAATAAAATCTATAATTCCTGGTAGGCTGAATTGGGAAATCCAAATTACAAAATAGTTCAATGATTAAAAAATGCAAAAATTTCAACGATAAAACTTACAAAATAAAATCTATCATTCTAAAAATTATCAACAGATCAAAATATAAAAATTACTTACAAAATTCAAAGAAATGAAGATTCAAATATGTGAGTAGTAAGACGGAATTTTCTTTAAGCTTCAAGATGTATATCACATACTCAAAATGAAAAAATATAACACATCATCACCATATAAATTGAAAAAAGATTTAAATCATTGTTTGATTGGTAATAAAATGTAAAAGGTTGCAAACAATTGGTTGGTAATAAGTTGTATGGTAAAGGAGTATAACGGTCCAGAGAGTGAGTAAAAATGTAAGCTGTGTAAATGTAAATAAATAGATTCTTCACGGCTAGACCACTAACAAGCCGACTTTGTGGACCTATTGTTGTGTGGTGGATTTGAAATTGGATCACGATTTGCAAAGATGTTTAATACATCTGCGATGTATATAAGCATTTAAGAAATTTATTGGATAATCATGATCCAAACAGTTGTTGAAGAATTTTTTAATGTTATTAAATTTGTCTATTTTATGTGTGGTTAATTTGTTATTACGTAATAAAAAGCCCAATAAAATATTCCTATAAATGGATCTGTGTAGATTACTGTTCCAAAAAGGTATTTTAATTACATTGAATTTGAATCTCTCTCTTTTATCAAAAATATTACTAATAAGTCTATTGTCAACTATTTGCAAATCGAGATCTAAAAATTCTACTGTATTTGAATTAAGATTAGTTTTTAATAATTTGAGGTAATTAGGGTAAAATGAAATATTTGGTTTGAAATCCTCAGTTTTACCTAAAATAATTAGATCATCTATGTAACGAAAAAGAAAGTAAGAATCATTATCAATCTGTTTTAATTCATAAAAATGTAAATAAAAATTGGCCAGACAATTACTAGCTGAACCTCCCTGAGGGAGACCCTGAATTTGTTTATAGAGATTCTGACCAAAAATTATAAAATTCTCTTGTAATACAAGTTTAACGAGAGTATTGAATTTTTCCTGTTTTATTGTTTGATTTAAATGATATTTATTGTATAAAATTGCAAGAACCTTAATTAAAAATGAATATCTATTGAGTTAAAAAGGTCTTCAAAATCATATCCATGCACAGAGAATACCTCTTGTTCCTTCATGTTTTTGACAATTTCAAAACTATTTTTAATAATAGCGGTATTTTCAATATTTTCAATAGATTTTTGAAGAATGGATTGAAGAAGTTTGCCAGATTTAGTGATATAGGTGTTATATCCATTCGTAATACTTCGAAATTTTACAGGATTTTTATGAAATTTTGGCGTTAAGAAAATGTAAGGAAATTTAATGTTTGTAAGGTGTAAACCCACCTTCTTATTGAATGCCAAAAGACGATTATTTATTTCTCTGTTACTATATTTGGATAACTGGAAAGTATTATTATTCATTACGTGTTCACTCAATAATTTATGATAGTAAAATTTGCAAATAATTGCTTAATTTGCAGGAACCTTATCTACATAAACGACATTATCTACATATTTTAAAAAATATGTATATATAAAGTATATATATATATATATATAAAGTATGTATATATAAAGTATGTGTATATATATATAAAGTATGTGTATATATACGTAAAGTATGTATATATAAAGTTTGTATATATATATATATATATAACAAAAACAACGACAAATCGAGAAGGAGTTGTCTGTTGGAGAAAATTGAATCATTTATTTCAGGGTAATAGTTACAAAGTAACCATATCAATAAGGTGTTGACCCACCTATAGCCTGGATGCAAGCTGCCACACGATATAGCAAAGAGTGATAAAGCTCCCTGATAGTCTCCTGAGGTATTTCTTGCCAACTCTGCTCCAATTCTCAGGTTAGGTCATCAACATTCCCTAGTAGATGCAGTCGCCTACCCATGATATCCCACACATTCTCAAAAGGAGAGAAATATAGCGATCTGGCTGGCCAAGGAAGGTTTGACAAGCTATAAGACAATTCATAACAACACGTGTCTTATGCGGTCTGTCATTATATTGCTGAAAAATAAGGCCAAGGTACTGTATAAAAAAGGCAGCAAAACAGGTCTCAGAATGACGTCGATGTACCGTTGTGCAAAAAGAGTGCCTATCATGACGACCAAATGATTCCGGCTATCAAGTGAAATGGCACCCCAGACCATAACTCCTGGTTGAGGGCCTGTGTGGCGTGAATTAGTGAAAACAGGATCTGTACGATACCCTGTGCGTCTCCAGACACGTCTGCGATGATGGTCAGGATAGAGTTGGAAGCGGGATTCGTCGTTAAACACCTCAGTGAGCATCATTCCAACCTAATCAAGCCAAGTACCTCTGTAATCTGGCTCGACAGTGTGCAGGTGTGAATGTCATGGGGCGTAGCGTTTGGTAAGAGCGTAGATTTCGCTCTGTTAGCCGGCTGTGAATAGTCGTGATGGACACTCGACTTTGGGTCACACGTCTGAAGGATGATAACGATGAATCAGGCACTGTGACAGCTGATCTCACAATCACTCTGTCCTACTGATCTGCTGTAGCCCTACGTCGACCGCTATCATCATAAGGCTGAAATCAGCCATTGTAAACCCATTCTTGCCAGCACCTATTAATCTCCGCATCTCTTCGACCCGTATGATAAGCAATTCTCCGATTTTCCCAACCTGCCTTTTTCAATCCAATGATACGATCTCTTTCATACTCTGATAGTTGCTCGCAATGAGCTCGAATTCTGCGACGAGGCATTTTTTCAGTTGTTGAAAGGTATCTTAAATCGCAATGCTACAGAAAATTTGACCATCAGATTGTGAATTGCTTCATATATACACCTGCTGAGTGCACAGTTCTGATGCACTGTAGCTCCCGCTATTCATTCATTGAAGACCAAATCTTAATCATTTACATGTTAGATCCAAATGTCCTTGCAAACGAAATTTCATTACAATCGGGCATCTCTTTCTTGGTGCGTCGTTTTTTGTTATACAATGTATTTATATGTAATATATATATATATATATATATATACTCCATAACATAAAAAAAGGAGCACCAAGAAAGAGTTGCTTAATTATAATGACATTTCATATGCAAAGACAATTGGACCGAATACATAATATAAATTATTATAAAACACGTGTTTGTCTTAGAGAAAACTGTATACAGATGGATTAATAAAAGAGACCACAGTATGCTAAAAGGCAATGGTATATGTTTTACTGTCTTCACTAAAAAAGAGAAATCTTTTTAATTAGTGCAAATAACATTAAAACTGAAGTAAATTCCAATTTGATCCAAGTTCTTTTTATTTATGAATGGTTAACATATGATTTGAAAGGGCTTTACACACGGAAGGAATCAAAAAAGAATAGATATTTGCCATATATAGAGTTGATAAAGTATTGAATGCTGATTTTTTATAGATACGAATAAATGAACTTGATTATCATCAGTGTGGGACAATCTATTAATTATATTATTGTTGTTTCTGAACTGTTCTAAATAAGATTAAAAAGGAAAACAGAATCAGTAAAAGGAGAGGAGGGGCTACAGTAGCTACTCCTTGATTGAATGGGAAGTATTTCTCAAATTTTCAATTTTTGTTCCCAATAATAATCTATGTAGTTTTAAATATATTTATTGACTAAGAGGAACCTGAACATATGGCTTGTCATTATCAATAATTTCGAGGAATTAATTATATCCTGAATATCACAGTTTTATTTAATAAACAAGAAAAACTTATAGGACACTGTTTTATTAATTTATTGGAAGTGTTTGTGAAACGTATTAGGTGCTTTATTTATTTATTGGGAATAATTGGGACTTTTATTCATTACTAGCTTTTTTCTATTGTAACTATTAGTGGAATTTACTGAATGATGACTTATTTATATATTGAAAATATTTGTAAACTTTACTGAATACCGCTTGATTTATTTATTGGAAATATTTGTTAAATTTAATTGAATTTCGCTTTATTTAGTTATTGGAAATATTTATGAAATTTATTGGATAGTTTAAGTACTTATTCCACAGTATTTTTATACGTTTTGAAATTTATTATGAATGAAATTGCAGAAAAACAGTAACTTTAGTCGATTTTTGGTTCATTACACAAATTTCACCTTTTTAAAATTGTTCTATTTGATTTCCGAAACAGAAAACTGTATATGAAATTTTTGGAATTTTTTTTTCAATACAATTGAAAAAAATCGAAATTTTGGGGGGAAATATTAAAAAAAATGATGCATATATTCATAATAAACCAGTTTAATATTTATATTATCATATAAAGGATTTGCTTCAGGCACTGCGTTGAGAGAAGAAACGAATAAAAATCCTCAAAATGCAACTAACGGTAAAAATTCTCTTTTATATTTAATTTAGCTTCATGCTACCGGTACAAAACTCGAGAACAAATCGTCATTAATAGTTGCGGTATTCAAAAGGGGTATCTGAATATTCTCTAATGAAAACAAATAACATTTCAAATAAATATTCCCCACACTTTTGCATTCTTCTCCGTTTTAGAGGTGTTTTGTTTACAGAGGCAAGCCATTTGTTCACTGACTTATAAATTTATCAGACGAACGTTTCTCTTTTCCAAAAGAAAATTTTATCTAATTTAATATCCCCAAAATGTCTCCCATTCCACTCGATTTATTTATTGAAAGTTTGGCACTCAGCCAGGTCGTATGTTATTTGAGTTTTCGGGAAGAACTCGGTGTTTCTATGTTCCCTAATTCATTTCAGAACATACGTAACTAACAATATTTTTTTCTTTATTTAAGACAGAATCACCATATTTCATGATTTTAAACTAATTACAAGCTTAACATTTTAGTATTCAATTGAATTAAAAAGAACTGGTCAGAGAAAAATACATTTCTATTATTATTTGATTTCTGAGGATAAGGCATTTATATTTATAAAGGATTTTATGCTGAAGTATATGTTTCTAATATGAAAATATTTAAAACATACATTCACAAGCATTACCTAAGTTTCATTCGAAAACCCACTGATAAATATGCTACATGGCTTTATAATTTTACAGGTATGATTTAACTAAACAAAATCTTTACATCAGAAATCGTATTAAAGAACAAACTAAAGGGCAAATGTTTAATACTTCATCTGCTCAAAGAAGAATAATTGAGATTTTTAGTTTGGTTTCGTTTTTATTAACGTCGCACTAGGAGCAACACGAGGGCTATTAGCAACGGACCCCGTAATAAAATAATAGAGATATAAGTATCATAAGAAAGCGCAAAATAAGAAAATAATGTGGCTTAATTCAACAAAATCCCCCCAAAATTAAATATTACACATACAAACACGCACACACACATATTAACATCAAATTGAAAATAAAATAAAGAAAAATTAGTGGAAATAACGTAAAAAACAAAAATTAAATTCTGAAAAGAAAATTTTAGAATAAAACTGGGAAAAAAGATATTTAAAGTATTAGAAACAGCAAATGAAATTACAGTAAACTATAGCAAAAATGGAAAAATTGAAGATAAAACAATTTAATTCTATCACAAGCTGTTGACTGGAGTGCATAATTATACCAGTAATAAGGATCTAGCCATCCAACTCAGTAATCACTGCTAAATAAAATATGGTGAAACTCACAAATTAAGAATGATAAGGTGAACAATTAATATCATGAAAGTAAATTTTAAAAAAAAAATTCCATAAATGTAAAAAACAAAATTAATAAAGAAAAACATTTAAACATCAAAACTCAAAGCAGACATTATAAAACATAGAAAAGAAAAAGAAGTAAAAACTCACTAAATCACGTCGAATAAATGCAAAGCAAAAATCGCAAATGGCGTAGTAAGAAAATTATTGCATCTCAAAGTAAAAACGAAATGAATATTTGGTAAGCCATATATTTTCATAAGATGGGATTAAAAATTTCCCGAAGAAAAGAAATTGTTACAAATAAAATAAGAAAAAATTAAATATCTTAATAAATATTATTTGCAAAAATATAATTAAAAATAAGGAAACAGAATACTCGAACAATTGAAATTCGCATACCTGCGCATGCAAAAATAGGATGTTCTAACCTACCGCCTCATGACAAGATATGCAGTTTGCAAGTGATTTGAAGAAGACTGACTACATTCAAAAGAGTTAAAAACAGTATTAAAAGGTAACAAGAAGGCAAAAAGGAAACTTTAAATGCAATAAAATGCCTCATAAATTATTTAGGAACTAAAAAATAAATAACAAAATAAGAAAAATAATCTTATAGTATTGTGCAATCATTAATTTTATCAACCTATAGAATTCAAGTAAAATCATTGCCAGCTTAAAAATGCTAAATATAATTGATCGACTAAATACTAAATAAAATGTTCAAAGTTAATAAAAACTATACAAATAAAAACTAAAAATCAAACAACAAGCCAATAAACAAAAAAGTTATATGAAGGCCATGAATTATAAACAAAAAGATCATAAATGAAACACTTAAGCATTCCCCCAATTGGAAGATTGCAAAATAATGGGAAAAAATATTTTAAATACTGTTACAGGCTCCAGACTGTTATAAGCAGAATTGTTCTAGAGCAATAATCCAAATTTACCCCTTATGTAATATGTTATAATGAATCCACTAAAAAATCAATGAACAATGGATATTAAATATCAGGGAAAATGGGAAATGTAAGAAAAATACTTTTACAACCCTAAAAGTAAATAAGAGTACATAAATAGAGAGAGTACATGTAAACAAAAAGAATTATTATATAAGAAAACTAAAAAGAATAAAAGAAAATAAGAATTGCTGAAACTTAATGAGAACCTTACAACCTATCTTTTGAAATTGTTCTCTTAACTTCACACAAAGTAAACTGAAAATAAAAAGATTGGTAACGCTATATATATATATATATATATATATATATATATATGAAAATATGAATCCCTGGTAATTCTTTTCGCTATAATCGCATTTCTATAAATTATTTGTTGCAGGAATAACTTCAATTTTTAATGACTAAATAGATGTAAAATATGATTAATAACTACATGCCTTTGAAGTTTATCTCTTGAGATTTCAATAAATCGTATAACTTTTATCTCCAATTGTAATATCGTTGAATAATACATTTACAACTCAAATAATAGTTTCAACGTAAATTCTAAATAATTCCTATTATGTGATTAAATTCAGTATTCAATTATTACTTACTGGTGAATAGTGCATTTACTGCCTCTAGTTTGGAGACAGGTAATATTTGAATTCAAATACTGACAAACATTCATACACAGATACGCAAATATACTGTGCATAAATATATGAGTATACGTGTATGTATGTGTGTGTTGTAGACAGATGTAATTAAATAATATTTGCATCGAAACATCGAAGCACTTTTTCTCTCCTGAGATTTCTTTTCAAGTTTTCGAAAATCTATTAAAAATTTTGTAATTTAGAAAATAATGAATTTCGTTTTCATTCAGCATGATTCGTGATTCTGTATTTGAATAATATTTAAAAAAAATTTGGAAATATTATGTTATTACAGCAAAATTTCATTAGTATCCACATAAATGTATTTTTAACTCAAAAAGCTTTTGTGTACAAAAGTAAATTTCAAATTTATAATTATATTTTTAGATCTAATAATGAAATATAAATGGCAATCCCAATATGTGCGAAATACTATGAACTTGATTATATATACTTTTCTTGATAGGTTCGTATACATGCCCTTTTAATGTAATTCACTTTCTCATGAAAGTTATTTCATTGAAGTAACTCCAAAACTAAAAACAAGGAATTGAAAAAGTTTCCCTTGAATAAACTCAATTATCAAAATGATAAAAAAAACACTATTTAATAAGTTAAAATAATACTATTTTTTGATTACCATTTGATACTTATTAAGATTTTTGAAAAATTGAATAACCTATCATTCTAAAAATATTTCTTTCAATGATAAGCAACCCTTATGGTAATTTTAACACTTAAATAAACCTTTTATTAATTACTTAGAAAACGAATATTTGTTCAATTCAGCTTTTCGAGCAATTTTGATATGTCTCTATTCTGACATGCGTCCTCACCCCTGTAAGACTTTACTTGATATCTCTCCTTTACCTTAGTTTATTCTTTTAATTGAATTTTAAATCACTTTATTTTAAAATCATGACTATAAAATAAGGTTAAATGATTAACATATTTCTCTGACAGAGTATTTAGGTAACAAGGTGACTTTATTAGTTTTATTGTTAAAAGAAAACACACAAAACGTTAAAATACCACATTTCAAACTCACATATTCTTAAAGTAGCAACCATTATAATATAAAATTATAAAATTGTCTTATGTATCTCTAGAAAACGCTTAAAACTCAGGGCTTAAGCGAATTCTTAAGGTCCAAGTTTGAATCGGAGAGTTAAAAACGAGATTCTTTCAATTTTCAAATGAAATCCTTTATGTTCGTATCGTTATTCAATGAATCGGTTTTTCATTTTCTCTCAGATAAATGGTTTTTTAACGACATATTTATTTTCTCATGCAAAGATCCTTTGAAAGATAATCTTTCCTTTTGATGAAGAAAAATGATTATCTTCTAAAAAATTTCGAGTTGAAGTTACTATCATTAAGTTTGTTACAAATTTTATTATATATTTTAATTGTTATATTTTTATTGATTTTTATTTTCACACGCAATCACTTGTGTGAATATGTGTGTATGCTAATTGACAAACAAATTTAAAATCAGTATACAATATGTACTCGGTAATTCATTCCATTTAAATAAATGAGTTGGAATAAACAGTCTTAATCCAAATTAAATGAAAATGCTTGAAATGAACTCTCTAAAAATATAATAATAATTATTATTATTATTTACATTATAAATTCTTAAGAATTCAAATTTTCCTACCACCCCTATTTTTTTTCTTCCCATTTTGCCATTAGCCTCATGTTATGGCATGGAACTCTTATTTTTTAAGATTGCAGATTGCTCCAAGTAGTTCTTCTTTCAACTTTCAACCCTCATCAATCAATGGAGGGTATCATATGACTTTCAGCAAATCATTATTTAAATATTCATTATGGACTCACGATAACTTTCAAAATGAATGTCCAGATTTTAATCAACCAAAGTTAAGTATTGGACAACAATATTATCAATATTCCAATCAGTTAGAATTAAAATATAAAAATGTGATAAACATTTTATCCAATAGTGTTATTGCAAAAATTTGATTATTGTAGTTATTTACTGGTAGGAAGCATTTGAAATGCCTTATTATATTTGCATTCTTATAAAACAAAACTTCCTGAACAGTAAATGCTTAAACAATATAAACATCGAGTGAATAAGAAAAAATAAAATATGTACAGGATGAAGGATTTTGCGGAAAATATCTCATTTCCAATGCATAAGTTCTTACCCAAAATTCTTCCTTTTATTGGAATGTATTTTTTTTTTTCTTATTTTGCATTTATCTTCTCTTTCATTTATTATATACAGTTCGAGAACTCGGTATCATAATAAATGTCACGTGAAAATATTCAGCCGTAGAAAAAGAATTGATTTCTAAGCCATTTTAAAGATCATTTCTTACGGAAGGGGGACTTAAAGAATTTATTTCCTTATCAGTAACTTATATGCAGAAAGATTAGAAAAGTGAAAGTTCTGATTTCCATGAAGGATTTGAGAAAATAAATTTGAATAAATGCATCGTTATTCTCAGTTTAAAACTCGACTATAAAAAGTGATCGGAGATATTATAGCACTTTGAAATTATAATGAATCCCTATCTGTAGTTATGATAAAAGTATATTAGAAATATATTTCTTTAAAGGGAAAAAGATAGTATTGTGTCTAGGTTTAAAAATAGGAAACATTTGTTATAAAACAGAAAAAAATATTCACGCAAAACTATATAAAAAAAACTATTTTTTTCCTGCCTGTAATACAGTTAATAAATTATTATCTTATTGCAAAAATAATATTATGAACAGTTGAAAGAAATTACTATATAATCCAAGAGCGATAATTCGGTGGTATTAATGACAGTAACCGCAAAGACTTCTTAATATCATACTGTTTCTTTAATAACCAAGTAATCTTATATTTTTGAGATTCATTTCCACTTTTTTAAAAATACAAAATTTATAATTTCAAGAGATTAATTTGAAGTCATTTCACTATTTTTAAAAATACAAAAATTATATTCTTAAAAGTTTAATCTGAAGTTTAGGTGATAGTTAGAAAAAAAAAATCACATCTGAATATTTATTTAGCTGATTAACATTTACTAGCTTCCGTTTCTAGAAAACATATAATTCTCATAAAATAAAGCTTACATATTCCATTATCTTTGAATGTCGAGTATGAAACTTGAGTCAGACTAAACAATCCAATTCTTGAGTAAAAAAAACCAATTACAAAACATATATCTCCAATTAAAAAAATTACTATTTATTCTTATGAATTAAGAAAAATAGTCCTTTGCTCCATTTGACTTTCTTATTGAAATTTTGGAAAGCACAGAGACCTTTTTTGTTCGGGCTTTTCAAAACATTTAAATTTCCCAATGTTCACAGTACAACTTCAAAAGCAGCCAAAATTAACTTGGTCTCTATTAATTACATCTTTGCCTTTGCTAATTAAATCTCGTTCAGAACCTTTTATGTAATCATATTTAAAATAAGATAGTATGCTACGTCAAAAAGAGGTTAGAAGAAAAATTCTTATCAGCTGCTCCTAATTAAATAGTTTTCTGAAATATTGTTTTTATTAGCCACTTAAGGAGCTATTGTTTTAGGTGGATCACTTTTGGCGTACCAGATCACTCTTCAGTTTTTTATCATTTGCTTCAATTTTAATTACTTTAAATTTAATAATATTAATATTTTGCTTTAATTTTAATTACATATAGCTTAAGTATTATTCAAACTAATAATTTATCGTTTGTTTTATTTTAAATTATATTTAGCTATTATAATACTTAATTTAATAATTTATCGTTTGCTTTAATTTTAATTAGATTTAGCTTAAATATATTCAACTTAATAATTTATTGTTTCCTTTCATTTTGATATTGGAAAATAATTTTGATATCTATTGTCCATTTCTCTATATTTCATTGTTTACTTTAATTATTATATTTAATTGTTTATTATACATAATAATTATAAAAATAAGCGCAGTTTGGGTGGCTAAATCTGTTTTTTTTTTTGTAAAACTTTGCATATTTTATTAGATTGACCTCAATATAAAAAATAAATATATACAAGTAAAAAACAGATACTGAAAAAATAAAACATGGGCAGGATGAATAAATATATTTCTGAACTTCGAAAATTATCCAACCAGCCTAGATTAAATGCATATTCTGATTTTCGTACTGTTAAATGTTTACCAATTTAAAATACTTTTTAAAATTTCATCATGCTTTATGTGTGTGTTTTTCCTTAAATATCTTAATTTAAATTTCAATATCTTAGAATAATATCCTCAGTGAAAATAAACTTTGTGGTAAATGTTTGTTGATTTTTTGTACTCTAACTTTATAATTAATTAATAAAATAATTTCAATAAATTATACACATATATCTGTTATTTTAAATATTTTGTTCCGGATTTGAGATTTGTTTTTGAATGAATTATCCCAATAACTTTGTCGATAACAGTTTATAGATATAAGGCCTCTGTTTTAATTTAAATTGTATTTCCAAATGCAACTTAAAAAATATTTAAATGTTTTTAATTTTCTTACAGTATTACTTAACTTTACTGAAAATCATAATAAACTACTCTACTTTGTAAGGTTGAATCTTTTTCCTGGTGAATGTACATAAAACTTCACAGATAAAAGTTGTAATATAAATTTTAAGAATATTAATTTTCTGTATCAGGCAAGAATTTTATAACCTTGCAAAGCGATTGAAGTATTCACTCTAAATAACCCTTCTTGTGCAAGTATATATAGTTCACCAACCATTGATTATATTAAATAAACACAATATCTAACTAATTACATATTTTCTATATATTAAGATGAATAAGTAAGGGACATAATTGCTTCACAAACTATTTGACTACTATTAAATTTGATTAAATAACGTAAATTATATATCAATATAGGAAACAAGGAAGCTTTAAGAAAACAAAACTTGATTTTATCTCGGATAAATTATTACTGAAAATAATTGCATATTTTTAATGTAATAATTATGAAAATAACAGCTATATGTTACTAATTTACTTTCGAACGAAGAGCCAAGTTGTTATTTTTTTAAAAAAAATTAATAAACTGTATTAATTATCTTTGTATATTTTTTAAGATTATTATTTAAATAAATAAATCATTAACTATATTTTTGAAGAATTTGCATTCAATAGTCAGTAGCTTTAGTCTCTAGACATAGATTTACTCAATAAAATACAGAAAGGTATTACCCTTTCGTTATTTTTCCAGTTGATTCCTACATTAAAAATCTGACTAATTTTTTTCTACTTCTATTGAATTATTAGATAACGAGGTATTTCCAAAACTATAAATATTTATTGATCTCGAAATTATTAGTTAAAACAAAATATGTAGCTTTGTATAAAAATTTACACAATAGATAAAAACATTAATTTCTTAAATTAAAAAAATTAAGAAAAAATATCTGTAAAACTGGAACCCTATTAAACATGTATTTGCTAGAAAGATTTTACATAAAGAAGCAGTCTATCATACATTTCAAGTATCATAAAAGCATAAAAATATTCACTAAATATTTATATGCAGACTTACGTTAAATTTAATGAAATTAATTTAACTAACTATTCAGATAGAATGCTATAAAATATTTTTTTATTTGGGATATTTTGTTAGGCATGGGATCATATCATACTTAAAGCATTAAAAATATAATAATAAAGAAAACTATATATTATGTTTTGAGTTTTTTAAATTATACCAATTATTAATACAGAAGAAAAACTTTAAATCTGAACAATGCAATTTTTTCAAGGTATTTTCATATTTAAATAGGAAATTTCTTTTAACTTAATGTCTTAAGTTTTCATGATTTTTTTGTCTTGAACTTTCAATTTAACTCACGCTAGAGCAACACACTAGCTATTGGCTACAAACCCGCAGTTTCGCATTATGGTTCGATGACAAGGAGGGAATTATAAATGATTTATTCTTTTCTTACTAATTTTTGCAACTCACCACATGAGAACAATGGATCTCAATTCTATTCAAAGTACAATAATCATTCTATGTGACGGAATCCTTAGTGAAACATTTTAAAAAGAAGGATAGAAAGTCTTATAATTTTTTGTATTTTTATAAGGTTTCAGTTAAAGAAAACATATGTGGATAACAAATGATAAGTTATTAATTCCTGTAGCAAACCTTATGAAAAGAAAAGCTTTTGATAAAATAAAGGAAATAGAGAACAAAATCCCCTTATATTTTTCAACTGTCTTTCGAAGCCATATATTGGTGCTTGGATTTAATGAAATGTGTTCTAGGAAATATTTTTGGTGCTTATCTTTTAATTGACTTTTGCCCCAGGATAAGTAAAAGCAATAATTGTAACCTAAACTGAGTGTCACAGCTTTTTAATTTTTTTTCCCTTAAAGTTACTCTTTCATTGATAAAAACCTTTTAAAAGAAGAATTGCTCAAAAGTTTCAAGAGTTAAATGAGTTATAGCTTTTTATAGGAAAGAAACGTTGAAAATTGTAAAGAAAAAGAACATTGAAGGAACGTAACTAGAAAGAAACCAAGGAAAGCTATATGCTGTAACATAGATTAGAAAAGAAAGAATTGTTGTATCCTTAGTATTAGGTTTCCTAAATCTTATTATGCAACATCCCTATCTCATGCTTATTTAATTTGAATTTCATTTTATGTTTTATTAATAATATTTTGCTTCATTAAGCAATGAAACTAATTTAATTGTAATTTATTTTTAGGTAAAAATCTTACATATAAATTAGCTATTAGTATTACAAAATTAATCAGTAACCATAAGAAACAGCTGAAACCTTACCATTTGAAAAATAAATAATCGAAGGAAAAGAAAATCTTTTTAACCAAATTCTTCATGAGTTTTTAAAATTGATACATCTTTTTAGAGTAACTGAATACTTCCAAGAATATTTAAAATCTTAGATTTGAAGTAACACTACTCTCTACTTTTTTCAACTATTTATTCACATATTAGATATTTACATATTTCAAAATATATTTTCCGAATAATTTATAACAAAATACATGTTATTAAGGTAGCATTTTATTTATTAATCTAAAATTTCAAATACGATAAAAATAATAGTAAATTGTTAATACTAGAGTGAGAAAATCTAAGGGCGATTTTCATACAAAGCCTACACTTTACAAAAAATTTTAATTTTTTTTTTTGTTGCCTTCTTAATTCATTGAAAAATGAACTTTACAATATATGTGTTTGAATTTCCCGAAATATCCCAGAAATAATCACAGCCTTCGTAAATATCATTACTAATAATAAATATGAATTTTATACTATGTTATTTGGTATCTTATTAATAAAATTACTTAATTCTTTCTCTAAGACATTTCTAAATAAAAATTACTCATTCCATTCGGTTGATAAATTGTTCCTACTGTGAAGTTGACCTCTGGCTCTTTATTATTTTTTTTTCTTTAAAATAATATTATACACAAACAAATCATCAAATAGTTGCATTAAAAATTAGCGATTAATCTTGTTAAGTTTTATAACTTTTCCCACGTTCGTGCTTGACGGAAAATTTAATCATGCCTATTTCGAAAAATACAAAACTAGCTATAGATGGATTTAATTAAATAACACTCGAACAGTGGATTATTAAAATAGTTAGTTCATAATTACTTTTGGAAGTCATTTAATTTAATTTCTTCTAAGCTTGCAATTAGAATAATAATAACTGAGAATTATATTAATTCAGTACTTTTATATACGCATTTTTAGAATAAAAGTAAATACCATATTTGTTTTAATATCAAACACAAATTAAATTAAATTTTTTCATGTTTATTTAAGATCAGATAATATATTTTTGAATGCATCAATTTATCAAAACTAAATAAATAATTGAATTATCTTTATAGACATTATTCAAAGCCCCCTCTACTTTCACTAAATAGAGAAATATTTTAAATGAATGAACAACATTACTCACATATTGATAAATTTTCAAGAATATTTATTTTCACTGTTAGCATTACAAGTTTGTTACATAGAAAAAATAATTTGACTTTCTGATTAATTTTCCTGAAAGCGTCATAAATTCCATAAGATTAGTTACATACCTATAAACATAAATATAGCTTTTGTTAATACATTAAGTATGTACACATAATAAATTAATACTTGTTTTAACATTTATCAATTTCGTGTAACATTATAAATTTTCGCATATATATATATATATATATATATATATATATATATAAATTTATATATATATATATATTAATTTGCCCTAATTCAATGTAAATGTATTTGTGGTATATGAAAATAGTACGTAATATAAAAATAAAAAAAAGTAATCAAATCATTAATTAAGAAAAAGGTAGAAAAAAGGAATATATAATTCAAAAATAATAAAAGATAATTATAATTTTAAAAAATTAAATTTATCAGCAAAAAAGAAAGGTAATTTTTTTGATAGTATTGCATGTGTTTACACACACAACACACACACACACACGCACACATATATATATACAAATAGCACTGAAAGTAATGAAAAATTACATAAATTATGAAATTACAAAATCAATAAGACCAAGAATGCTATTTTAAATACTAGAAATATACTAAATATTATACTGAAAAAAGCCAATAAATTTACTGAAATACAAATTACATATACATAATAATACTAATTCAAAACGTATATGAAACATGAATTAAAATTACTTCCTATTTAAATGGAAAACCATACAAAAAAAAATAGCAAATCTCAAGAAATGGAAAATATTGAATGAAAAAACAAAAGTGGAGATAATATAAATGTAATACTGTCTCATACTTTGCCACGGAACTTTTACTTTAAGTGTTTTAACTAGTTTCATGGATCCAAAACTCCCTCATCTTTGGAAATTATATTCTCGTTAACAGAATAGACCAAGAATAATCAAAATTCCAGAAACAAACAGAATTTCAAATTAGAAAATTGAAAAATAGGAAACAAGTATATGAAATCAAAGTAAATAAGCATAAACTTAAAAATAACCTACACCCAGAAATATACATTCTAAGAATATTTTTTTAGACTATGAAAGCCAGAACTTTTACCTCAAACAAATTTTTCTTCATATCTCATTCCAATATTGTGCGAAATAGCCTTGTTTAAAAAAGCGAGTCATTGTTTGGTTCATTGACTCTCTCTTTATTTATATCTATACCTATCTATCTATCTATCTATCTATATATATATATATATATATATATATATAGTCGACTGGTATATAAATTCTGAGGAAAGAACAAATAATATGTTTATTTATACTCTATCGGTTGATAGGAGATTAAAATTCATGTAAGAGTTTAATGTTTTAGTAATTTATTTGTGTCATGCTCCTAAATTTTTATTAGACTAATTAAAGATATTTTTTGGTTGTTTTAAAGAAGCTTGAGACTATGATAACCCAGTGGTCATGAATGCTAGCACATACCTGACGTCCTTTGTAGAAACTTCATTCCACCCACATCAGTGTTGTGAAGAATTCGAGAAGGCGGTGCCAGTTCAGGTTTCGCCCTCGCCATTTGACCGAGGTTCCAAATTACGTAACCATAATTTGGACCTACGTTATTGAGACTTTTAGTGCTTCTAAATAAGACAATATTAAAAAAAAACAATCAACAAACAATTAAAAAATTTTGATGCCTTAAATTTTTTCTAAATGAATATGTGCTCTCCTGAAAGCTAACCATACAGAGTAAGAGAAACAAATTATGTTTGAGAAAAAAGTAATAAGCAATTAAACAGAAATTGAAAAATATCATAATAAAAGAGAAAAGAGAGAAAATAGAGAAATACGAGGTGTAATTATTAAATAAAGAAATTGATGTTACTACAGGAAAAGTACGTATGTACCAAACGCTAACGACAAACAGCTGTTTAACATGATGCTACGCTTCTCTTTCGTATTGCAATGTCTCTCCTTTATATAAACAATAAATAAATATACAATTCGAATACCCGAAAAATCTTCTTCGCATTTGAGTCATTTTTGTTCGCTGAAAAACTGATAAGAGAACAACGAATTGTTGCAAAATTTCTCAAGAAATTGGGAAAAGTCGCTACTGAAACTTATAATTTATTGAAAGAAATATATGGCATGGAATGTTTATCGCGTGCATGTATGTTTGAGTGGTTTAAGTGTTTTCAAAATGGCCGAGAAGACGTTGAAGATGATTCACTCCCGTGAAAAAATGTATCGAAAAAGTCAGTAACCAGTTTCGATCTGACCATCAGTTAAGCTTTCGGGTGATTGCTGAGACTGTAGGTATTGATAAAGAATCTGTGCTGCACGTTTTTCCTCCAAGTCCATGCGCCGACTTAATTCACATTTCAGTCAAGGGAATTCAGGACAACTATAGCTTCCCAGTGCTTGACAATCCATCTGATTCGACGGGTCTTCCGCCATGATACATCTATTTTTATCCTTAGGTGAATTTCTATTAAAACGAACAAATTTTGTGTTCTTTGAAGCTGTCAAAGAAAACGCGGCACGAGTCTCGAAGGAGCTGATAGAAGATGACATCCAGTACTGTTTCGAACAATGGGAGATTCTAATGGAACTCTGTAGGGATAGAGGAGGAATGGGTATTGAAGGTGATAGTATGTAAATATGTATGAAATCAAAATAGAACGTTTTTCAGCCTCAGTCTTTAATTTAATGCCAAACCTTATAATACCTAATCTCACACACATTTTCAAACAAAGATATTTAAAAATATTCAATGCAGATATGAAAAGAAATTAATTATTATAGGGATCAAAATGGGAAAATTTTAAGAGGAAAAAGATTACGTTTTGCAGACATTTTTCTATTTCTGATAAAATACTATCTCGTTTAATGAATATTATTTTTACCTTATTTAGAAAAAAAATTCAATGAAAATCAGTATTTAAGTAACCATATTCTAGGAGTCCAAACTAATCTGTAAAATGAAAAACGCGTTACTTCTTAAGGGTCACTGATCTTTTCATAAAACTCCGCTTGTGTTATGACCGTAAATTTTATTTCGTTACAAGACTTTAGAAAGTCTCTTCTCGCACCGTTTGATTTTTTTTAAATTCAAAAATTGTAATAATTTAAGCCTTGTGTTTTGGCTAAGACTGATTATCAATATTTTTAGCCACATATTTTTTTTTTTTTTTACTTTCAATGTTCAGAAAATAGAAAACCATATATTTTTAGAAAAATAATCCTTGTAGATTTCTTAAAAAAATGCTCACAAAGTCTTTTGTAATTTTTGAGTTTTTATAAATGAATTTACAATAGATCAGAAAAAGATTTAATTGTCTTCTTATTTCATGGATAATTAAATTCCAACTAATCATTTGAAATCAATACAAATACGTTTCATTTAGCATGAAAGATACTTTCCGAAAATTATATTTATCTCAAAATTATTTAATATAGTGACAGAATTTCAACCACAATACATTCCTGCTATTATCATAAAATAAAAATTATCATAAAATTAGTGCACCGGTGAGTAAATTGTCTTCTATTTGTTGCTAAATCTTTGATATTATAAGGAAATGTTATATAAATAAACACTCAGAATACATTCATTGTTATTTGCGTTTATGTGTTATTACTAAGTATCAATATTAAAAAAAAATTCGATTCTACTTTTAAATGTCAAAAAGAAAAAAAATTCCGTTTATGTTTAGTCAGTGTTTATTTACTCTTGTACATACGCTACCTTAGTCACATACGCTAGCTTAGTTTTTATAAAAATATTAACTTCTTGTAGTGTATATAAGGAAACAAGATATAAATGAAATTTTTAAAGGTTTTCTGTAAAGTAAATCTTGTGGGGATCTAAAAGAAAAAAAGAAGCAATAACAAATGCCGAAAGTAGAATTTATGGTTCATTTCCGATGTTATAAATATTCTTTTTTTTTTCTCTTAGCTCTCATTTTAGTATCCGTTGAAAATTCTTCCTTTAGGAGAAATATATCTCTTTATTTCCAATATTTGCGTAAGTTCTTTCGAATACTATGTAAACAGCTTAGAAATTTGATATCATAACAAGCACGCAAAAAACGTTTAGAGTTGATATCCTACGCATTTCGGGGAAACATTTCAAGCAAAATTGGATGTCTCTTTGACATATTAAGATTTATGTATATTTTCTCAACAACGTAAACATTTTTTCTTAAATAAATAACTGAAAAAGTAA
>BMAW01021620.1:552128-604355 GCA_019974015.1 Nephila pilipes | reverse complement strand
AAATATGGAACCCAGCAAGTCAAAAAGCAATATCGGGCTGAGGACCGATTAAGCGGGGTTAAACTAGTTTAATGGTACCAACCTTCCCCCTTTGCGACTTGGTAGGCTGAATTAGGAAATCCAAATTGCAAAAAAGTTCATGATTAAAAGATGCAAACAAATTCAGCGATAAAATCTACAAAAATAAAATCTATAATTCCTGGTAGGCTGAATTGGGAAATCCAAATTACAAAATAGTTCAATGATTAAAAAATGCAAACAATTTCAACGATAAAATTTACAAAATAAAATCTATCATTCTAAAAATTATCAACAGATCAAAATATAAAAATTACTTACAAAATTCAAAGAAATGAAGATTCAAATATGTGAGTAGTAAGACGGAATTTTCTTTAAGCTTCAAGATGTATATCACATACTCAAAATGAAAAAAATATAACACATCATCACGATATAAATTGAAAAAAGATTTAAATCATTGTTTGATTGGTAATAAAATGTAAAAGGATGCAAACAATTGGTTGGTAATAAGTTGTATGGTAAAGGAGTATAACGGTCCAGAGAGTGAGTAAAAATGTAAGCTGTGTAAATGTAAATAAATAGATTCTTCACGGCTAGACCACTAACAAGCCGACTTTGTGGACCTATTGTTGTGTGGTGGATTTGAAATTGGATCACGATTCGCAAAGATGTTTAATATATTTGTGATGTATATAAGTATTTAAGAAATTTATTGGATAATCATGATCCAAACAGTTGTTGAAGAATTTTTTAATGTTATTAAATTTGTCTATTTTATGTGTGGTTAATTTGTTATTACGTAATAAAAAGCCCAATAAAATATTCCTATAAATGGATCTGTGTAGATTACTGTTCCAAAAAGGTATTTTAATTACATTGAATTTGAATCTCTCTCTTTTATCAAAAATATTACTAATAAGTCTATTGTCAACTATTTGCAAATCGAGATCTAAAAATTCTACTGTATTTGAATTAAGATTAGTTTTTAATAATTTGAGGTAATTAGGGTAAAATGAAATATTTGGTTTGAAATCCTCAATTTTACCTAAAATAATTAGATCATCTATGTAACGAAAAAGAAAGTAAGAATCATTATCAATCTGTTTTAATTCATAAAAATGTAAATAAAAATTGGCCAGACAATTACTAGCTGGACCTCCCTGAGGGAGACCCTGAATTTGTTTATAGAGACTCTGACCAAAAATTATAAAATTCTCTTGTAATACAAGTTTAACGAGAGTATTGAATTTTTCCTGTTTTATTGTTTGATTTAAATGATATTTATTGTATAAAGTTGCAAGAACCTTAATTAAATCTTGAATATCTATTGAGTTAAAAAGGTCTTCAAAATCATATCCATGTATAGAGAATACCTCTTGTTCTTTCATGTTTTTGACAATTTCAAAACTATTTTTAATAATAGCGGTATTTTCAATATTTTCAATAGATTTTTGAAGAATGGATTGAAGAAGTTTGCCAGATTTAGTGATATAGGTGTTATATCCATTCGTAATACTTCGAAATTTTACAGGATTTTTGTGAAATTTTGGCGTTAAGAAAATGTAAGGAAATTTAATGTTTGTAAGGTGTAAACCCACCTTCTTATTGAATGCCAAAAGACGATTATTTATTTCTCTGTTACTATATTTGGATAACTGGAAAGTATTATTATTCATTACATTTTCACTCAATAATTTATGATAGTAAAATTTGCAAATAATTGCATAATTTGCAGGAACCTTATCTACATAAACGATAACAAAATCCTTCTGCAAATCATCTATATCAAGTTTTAGATCTTTAATTGTAATTTCCCTATCCACTTTAAAATTCAAATATAGAATTTTCTTCAAAACACATGACCTAAATTCCATCAAATGCCTCAATTGGCAAACCATATTTAATTGCAACCTTAAGAATAAAATTGTCAATATCATTAGTAATTTGTTTTCTCACTACAAAGTTACTATTAGTAATCATGAGCCTGAATCCAGTTCCTTTATTCATGAAACCTCTCAATAAATCGCTTTTAACGATGTTCATGTTTCCCGTAACAACATGTTGATGGAATGAATCAACATATTGTTTGTAATCTTTGCATTTACACACTTGTGGTGTTTGTGACTCTGAAATATTATTGTAATTAAAAATAGATCTACCTAGTTTTTTATTGTACTTAAAAGCTCTTTTTATCCTGATATTTTTAATTGGAAATAGAGCCATGTGTTTTTGAAACACACCAGAAAAATTAATTTTATTAAATGATTTATTCATAAAGAGAAAGGTGCAATATTCTGTAATATATTTTTCATCAATATTCATATCAATTTTCATTTTATGGCAAAGATATCTACATATATCTCCAATGATATGAAATCCTTGAGAATCCGGAATAACTTCATTATTCAAAATATTCATGACAATCTTTACCTCTCTTTTATTAAGTCCGAACATAAAGTGCTTAATATGTCCTATGAGATAGTTCTTTTCAAATTCTAATCCAAGTTGAAACATTTTTTCTTTAATAGTTGACAATTCTCTTATTTTTCGATTTCTACGTTTTCCTCTAGAAGTTCTAGTTAATTTATAAGGATTATTAATCCTGTAGAATCCTTCTTGGTAATAAAATACTTGGTTATTTTGCTTATTTGCGTTTAATACATTTTTATTGTTCCATATTGCATTTAGTCCATAAGGGTAAACAGTACCATAAAAACCAATATAAAAATTCTCAAACCATAATCTTTCTTTTGTGTTGGGTACAATTTTAATAATATATATTTTAATAGTATTAAATTCATGTGAATTAAACTATTATAGTGTTTTGCATCAGATCTATGCTGATTAATTCTAATATTTATAGTTCCCGAAGTTTGCCCAACATAATTAAACTGGCACATACCACAAGTCATCATATAAATACAATTAAAAGTTTTACAAAATAAAAAGTTTGAATCCCTATCATACTGCTCTTCAGCCATCATGACGCATGTCATGATGCTGAATAATCAATAATCAATCTTAAATATATATATATATATATATATATATATTTAAGATTTAAAATAATAATAATTATTTTAGCAATATTTAAGAAAAATAGAAAGATCAGTATTCTAATTCAGAGAAGGGGAATTTCTTTGGGCTGTTTGGGGTCATAAGTCACTTCGATTTACTTTAGGAGATCTGATCTAGTGCACATCGATAAGTTAGGTATTGTTATTAATTATTTAGAAAACTGTAGCCTATTGAACATTTTTTAACCTTTCTTGAACTGAAAAGCCATATTGGTTAGAAAGTAGCAAATGTTGCAGTATTTAAGTGAGGCTTGTAAGCTACATTTTTCAAAATGTAGGGATCAGACTTATGACAGCCCTGCTAACATGTCTGGGTGTTATAATAGGAGGCAGCAAAACATTTTTGAAACACACAAGTCTCCAGTATACGTTTCTTATTAAGTTAATGAGAGCACAGAATGTAAATACGGAATTCTTTACTAAATCTTGTAGGCCGAAGTACTGTTGACTGCTGTGCAGAGAAATTTGATTTCTTGCCAACAGTGTAATTACTTCCCACTTTTTCCCGCCTCAAGCAGCGATAGAAAATTCTTAATCGTTGCATTCAAAATAAGAGTGTCTTTATATCCTTCTCTAATACCTGATGGGAGGTACATGTTGTGGCAATAGTTACAATTTTGAAATAATTCCTTAAAGGCATAGAGACATTAGAATGTATCATCACCGGTCATAAATAGTAGAGGTTAGAAAAGAAGTAAATAGTATTAAAAATAAGATACAAGAATTTTAATTCGTTTTTATGTTCAATTTTGGAGGGAGACTTTGCAGAATTTTCATAGAGTATGTCAAGTTCTATAAAATAATGATGTATGCTTAAACACGTCGGCAGATCTGTATGTATCAATAGCTGACCAACGGTACATCACGATATCAATTTAAAAGTTATGAAGCCGCTGCAAAAGAAATGTTTTCAGGTGTCGATTACAGGGCAGATTCATTTCTAAAATAAATTTTAAGAAACGGTACCCAAAGATGGAGATCTAAAGGAAATTATCTAAGTGCCAAAGATAAATTTCATGTCATCATCTGTTACACAAATGTAGACAATCTTGAAGTGGAAAAAGAAATGAGAAATATTAAATATAAATAAAAGAGATAGGTTTTCTTTTCCAAGTGAATTTTTTGCCACGCAATGTTACTTTATAATTTGATATCATTGAAAAGTATTCCCATTACTATCAAAGGCTAATTGTTTTTGCCCCAAAGGATTTCAATAGTAATTTCTCAGTGGGACTTGATCAGTTTCATTTATATGTACATCATAAATTCAATGTAACAAAAAACTTGAAACGTGACTCAATCAGGTTAGACTTTATAAAATAAGTGTAGAAGACAGTATTGAGAGTGCATTTATAAACGTAGACATTGAATTTCTCATATTACATTATTAATGGTCACAAACTGTTCGGCTGAGAATTCATTTTCTCATTTAAATTATATTAAAAATCTGATAAGAAAAAGTATGCAACAAAACAGTTTGGCTGCTTTTTCTGTATTAAGTATAAAAACAAATATAGTAAAGAAAATTAGTTTTGACGACCTAATCAAAGACTTTGCAATGAAAAAAGTAGGAGAAATACTTTCAGTTATAAAGTCGAAAAATACAAAAATATGTATTATTTTCCCATCATATTTAGGTTTTGTTTTACTTTAATAATTTAAGTTTTATTTTAATTAAACTGATTTTATAGTTTATTAAACACTTTTTTAATCTTAAGATTACCAAATAAATTAATTTAAATTTTCTAAAATTTATTTTCTTGTTTATACATATGTAAGGGAGCACTAAATTCCTTCTAATTGCTTAGGGCATCTAAGGGTTTTAATCCTGCCCAGGATGTGTTTTATAATAATAAATATGTATAGGGCTATTATATCCAATAAATTGAAAGTTAATGATGTTATAATTGCTATAAGCCTGTAAAAATGATAGATTTTCATTCAGATAGATTTCAAATAGATTACAAGTCCAATTATAGACAAATGTAATTTAGAGTCAATTGTCTTATAATTAAGTTTATGATTAATGTGAATCATTAGCTGAAACCATTGACATATGATAAAAATTATTTAATTACACTTAATTAATTTGAAAATGGTTGAGATGTGTCATTAAAGAAATTGTATCCTATCTAATTATCTTTTACTTATCCGGAAAATTAAAATCTTGTCATTGTTCCAAAAATACTTGACAATTTAAGTACGATAATTTTGAGAGTAAGGCTTATATATGCACTACGTGACATTGAAAATGCAACACCAATTAGTGGTCAGAAAGTGATGAAACTTAGCAAACAGAGAGAGAGAGAGGGACAACAATGAACAATAAGTGATCTTTATTTTTAACTGATATGCATAATACAGAGCGAGAACAGTATCGGCTCAGTAAGCTGTAGGAGAATCGTGGACGGCGATACACGAAGCAACACGTCTAGGTACCGAGTCAGTGAGAGTCCTGAGAAATGGCTCTCCATTCCCTGTCAACCTTTCTCCACAGTTCGTCTTCTGAACACGGCAGAGGAAGGGTCTGAAAATGGTGTCTAATTACATCCCAAATGTGTTCGATTGGTGAGAAGTCAGGAGAGAAAGGAAGCCAGGGAAGAATCTGTACATCTTGCAGAGTGCGTTAGCTCTTGCAAGTAGTGTGAGGTCGGGTGTCATCCTGCTGATAAAAGGTATTGATTACCCCTTGAAGGTAGAGTGATGTCACTGGCGACCACACATCATCCACATATTGTTGGACTGTCATAGTACTCTAAATATAAACTATAGGTAATTTGGAATCGTACGCAAGTGTACCCCAAACCATGATACCGCGTTGTTTCACGGTGGGGCATTCCACAATTTTTGCCGTATTTGACTTTTCTTCATGTCGACTCCACACTCGTACCCGGTGACTATCATTGGAGAAAACGGAATGTGACGCGTTTGAGAACACGACCCTGTGCCATTCCGTCGTTTTCATCTATAGAGCCCAGCACCATTGTAGACATTGGAGTCAATGACAGCAACCAATCGACGGGAAATGGTTCTGGTCGAAATAGAAATATTCAGAGTGCCTTGAAAATGCTGCTGAATGGAGATAGAAGTGGCTTCCGAGTCCCCCATCGGTTGTCGACGAATGCTTCAATCCACGAGTGCTGACGTCACTCTGACTGCACCGGTATCTCTTAAACTTGTCACGTTTCCTTGTTCCAAACATCTTCGCCAAAGCTGGTGCACTGTGGATGCGTCCAGGTGTATGTCTACTGAGATTTACCATACGGAACACACAATCAGCTCTTCTCAATCCAATCACCATGCCCATAAAATCATCTGTCTGTGGAACGACGACAAAGGACGAACAAAATATTTTTACGATGATTTCTCAAACAGAAATAACTGCACGAGAATTGAACATTCTGCAGGTTTCTTTCCTTATATCTTCTCCAACGTGCACATTTTGCATCATTCGCGTAACTCAGTGACGTACGTCTACCCTGAAATTCGCACAATTTTCTGGTTACTTCATCTTGGAATTTCAGTTTCGCTTTTATATATATATATATATCAGTGAATTTAAATATGTAAAGGCTTTGAAAGAATCTGATAACTTTAATTTGTGTTTCTGAACGCATCGTAGTGTTCACTAAAAATTAATTTATTTCTTCACAAATCTAATTAAATTCGATTCATTTTTTAACTAATGTATAGGCATTTCCAGTGTGTTTGTAATAAATCTCAGTATAATTTATATTCACTTTTTTAGTATGAAATTGGCATAAGAAATAATTCTGATACATTATAAGAGTTTTATGCATTAATAAACTCAAAAATTCATACAGGCAAGTAATTGTGCATGTTATTGCTTTTTTGATTACCAGTAGTGTTTAAGCATAGTAGTCGATCAGAATATTTTTACTAGAAGTTATATATATAACTGTGTTACTGATTTAATAAATCACATCTTATTTCCCATTCAAATTAATGCAATCTTTATGATTTTTGCTTCTTCAATATCGATCTTTTGTTAAAGAAAATTATTCATATGTATTAATTTTAATGTTATTAATGATTAAATCAATAACTAGATGGTTAAGAAAGCAATGAAAATGCTGTACACCAATTACAAAGTAAAGCAAGTTAATTTTAAAATGCACAAGAATTTATTCAGTTACCTAGAAAACTGCCCATGATTGTAAAATCTTATAAACCAGTTAATACAAATTGTAGAATTTGCTCGCAATGAAAATTTGAAAGTTAAAAAATAATTGTCTTGAATTACCGTACATAAAACTGCCACAGATCATAATTAAAGAAAATAAGTATTTTATTCAAAATAACTTTTTTATGAATGACATTTATTCTTTTTGTGATGCATTTGGAAGAATATAAAGTAAATTTTAGAAGATTTGGATAATATGTGTTAATGAGACTGATGAATGAATATTTTTTTTCACGAAAGGGTCTGAAACTAGCCATTCGAGACATCTTAAAATAAATTTAAAACATGTACAAAATAATAAATAATCATCAGAAAACAAAATGACTAACAATAGACATTATGCCATTTTTACTTCTTTGCACATACATAATGTTTTTTCACAATAAAACATTGTACATCAAATTAGATACAATGGTGATTCAAAAAAGAGTTCAGTTTCCCTTTCAATGACTTATTTACTCAGTTATAATTCATTAAAATTATTTGAGAACTGAAAATATCATTAATCACAGAGATCGAACAGAAGTTACTTATATACTGTCTGGGTGTAGTCTATACAAACTATGTCACATTTATAAGTTTATATAGTCACAAAACCTGACCAAATGTTTTTATGAAAAAATAAATTTTTCATTGTTGTTGTTTTTTGATATTCTGTAAAATGCATTCAAATTTCATAACATTCTTTGAACGTGTGAAATTGAAGTTTTAGGTTACTGTAAATTATAATCAGAACAATTTTTTTTTCACATGCAATTGGTGTGTCACAAATTATGAATGAAAATCTTTGAGAATTCACTTGTGTGGAGATAGACAATTTAAATAAAAAATCAAATTTTAGATAAATATTGTAAAATATCTGATACATGTATGAATACATAAGAATTTAACTTCAATTTGAAATTTAGTCATGTACCATTTCGCGTAACTTACAAATTAATTTAAAACAGCATGAAGTAAATTTTAAAAAAATTCTAATTTAGTCTGAGATAGAAATACATTCAAGCGCTTACTAAACTTAAGCATGACATTCAACAAGCACTTTTCCGCAGTATCAATTTAAAGAATATCTTAGAAGTAATTGACATTCATTTTACCTGAAAGTAAAAGATTTACTGAAATAAATCTTCCTTCGCATAAAATTAATGCCTCTTTCAATTCAATTCGAAATTTTCTGAATAATCAGGGACTGAGTTTGGTTTTATCAGCATGCAAATAAGTAATTCAGGTTGGAGCTCCGAGAGTTTTAAGTCTTTAATTGTCCATTATCCTCGATGGTTTGCCGCTTAAGAATGTTCTTAAACATCCCGGTATTAATGAAATGTATGTTTAGATTTAAGAGATCTTGTTAAAATACGGTATATTCATGAAGTAATAGTAGGCTTTGTGCTAATGTAAAACGATTCACTACATCTAACAAAGTACATGTTATCGCTTAAAAGCAATAGAGAGTCGAGTTTTGTAACAGTCTACACGAGCTTAGGCAATCTGTAAAGAGGATGGAATATTTTATTATATGGCTCTTTATTGCAATAGGCAGTCATGTGTACACAAAAGCTATGCATATTGACTTTATACCTCCATTGCAATACTTTAAGATCTCATCGACTTTTGCGAATTTAGATGCCTTATGTTCATTGGTAAACAATGCAGAAAGTTAAAAAGTTGATGATACATTACTTCAGTTCTCCAGTCACTCAAGATACACTCTACAACAGAAAAAAAAGCGCTTCTAGAAGGAATTAATCGATTGTAATAAAATTTCGTATGCAAAGACATTTTGGCCGAACATGCAAATGATTAAAATTTGGTACCCAATGAATGAATAGCAGGAGCTACAGCGCATTGAAACTGCGCACTCATCAGGTATATATAAGAAGCGATTCTCAATCCGATGGTCAAATGTTCTGTTGCATTGTGATTTAGGATGCATTTCAACGACTGAAAAAATGCCTCGACGTAGGATTAGAGCTCATTACTAGCAACTGTCACAGTTTGAAAGAGGTCATATCATTTTATTGAAAAAAGATGGTTAGGAAAATTGGAGAATCACTCGTCATAAGGGTTGAAGCGATGCGTCGATTAGAAGATGCTGGCAAGAATGAGTGAACAATGGCAGATTTTAGCATCATGATGGTAGCAGTCGACCTAGAGTCGCATCACAACGGGGGGACAGAGTGATTGTCATATTAGATGTCACAGCGCTTGATCACATCGTTATCAAAAATCAGATGGGCGACCTGCACACGAGTGTCCACCATGACCATTCGCAGATGGCTCATAGAACGAAATCTATTCTCGTAACGACCACTACACCACCTGCCACTCACGCTTGCACACTGTCGAGCCAGATTACAGTGATGCTTGGCTCGATTAGGTTGGAAAAGGCTCACTGAGGACGTACAGTGTTTAGTGATGAATCCCGCTTCCAACTGTGTCCTGACGATCATCGAAAACGTATCTGGAGACTCCCAGAGCAGAGTGCCGATCCTGCTTTCGCTATTGAACGCCCCACAGGCCCTCAACCAGAAATTATGGTCTTGGGTGCCCTTTCCCTTGATAGCCGGACCCCTTTGGTCGCATTAGAGGTCCACTTACAGCACAGCTCTACGTCGACGATATTCTGAGACCTGTTTTGCTACCGTTTCTTTTTCATTACCTGGCCTTATTTTTCACCAAGATAATACCATACCACATACGGTAGGTATTGCTTTGATCTATCTTACAGCTTGTCAAACACTTCCTTGGCTAGCCATATCTCTCTCCAATCTAGCATGTCTGGGATATGATGGGAAGACGACTGTATCTACCAGGGAATGTTGATCACTCAGCCTGACATTTGGAGCAAATTTGGCAAGAAATACCGCAAGAGGGAGCTTTACCACTCTAGGCCACATCTTGTGTCAGCTTGCATCCAAACTAGAAAAGGGGTCAACATCTTATTAAGCTCGTTACTTGTAACTATGTAACTCTGAAATAAATTATTCAATTTTTCTGAAGTTTTAATCATTTTTTTATTGTGTACATAATTTTCCTATCCTTCAATTTTTGTTTCCATCGCACAACTGCTTCTGTGTGCGTCATTTTTCTTTTTTAATTGAGTGTATATTTTGTCCCGAGAATTTAAGAGTTTTTTTCGAACTCACTTATTCCAAGATTTTGACAGTTTAGCACTATCCTTCCAGCTTTTAATAATTTGTGTGTGTACGTTGGACAATTCTCAACTCAATTCCAGTAATTTCATCGACCATTTTAGTCATTTTCGTTGATTGATGCATGTCAATAATTTTACCCTTTGTAACGCGGAAACATCTGTTCCCAAATCGTGTGAAACAACTTTACTCACTCACAGAATTTTCCAAGTCCACAGAGCTTCAGCACTGTATAAATTAGCTGCGGCTATATTTAAATCACTCAGCTGCTTCTACTGGGCCAATCACGGGCTCTTATATGTTCGCTAATTAATTTCACGTGGAGACTTTTAATTTGGCCTCATGGTATATATCAAATTAAATTTACTTTCAGCACTTTCATTTTCTCGGAATTCACTAGTTACACATAAATTTAGATTTTGATTTAGGAATAAAAAATTTTAACTAAAGGAAATATTTGATTTATCATTGCTCAATAACAAAATTTTGTAAAATTAATAAAATTTAATGCATTTTGCTTATAAATTTTGAAATATTTATTCAATGATAAATCAATGTAAATGAACAATGATGAATAAAATATTTTCTTTATTTATTGATTATTTGCACTAATAAATATATTAAAAACTCTAAGGGAGAAGTTTTAAGGAAATCTCAAGGGATATAGGATTTCAAATAATTATCCTAGCTACCATATCATAGCAAACGAAGTAAAAAATAATAACAGGAAGATACTCAAATTTCTTAATAGCTTACTTTGCCTACTAATGGATTACGTGTAACACACTTCTACATACATTTAATAGATAAATATTGCATCCAAGTAAAAATTAATATAAGGATTGATTTGCTTGGGAAAGGTTTGGAATTGTCTGGCAGAATTACTTTTCTTTGCATTCGGATTTCCGAAATGTACGGAATTCTAATCTAACATAAGTTGATTCGTTTAAATCATTCAAATAAACATACATTTTTAAAAAAAACGGGATTTATTTTACAGAAATAATATTGGCCTAATAATGCAAAAAACAGGAATAAAACGTTTTTTAATATTGAACTAAAGTGCCTTTGGGGAAATTAGAAGAATATTAGAGAAGAATCTCAATAATTTTTAATAGAAAACAAATGACAAAAAGGAATCTCAATCATCTCTACTAATTTCCATTTCATACTACGTAAAAATGTTGAGGTTTAGTTACAGTTAATACGTAACAGCACCGGTAATTCCCCACGATTGGTATTTATACAAAATACTGGAGAAAGGCTCAACGAAATATTGCAATGAATTAAAAATATTTGATACAAATTGTTATTTAATGAAAAGCACTGTAAAAAAAGCACTCCGAACTAGATTAATATAGGGATAAGAGTAAAAGTCACAAGTTGCTAATAAAAGAGCAGCATGCATTTTTTTATATTAACAATAATTTTGTGAATGAATTTTGTTCTTCTCATATCCTCGTATTTCATTATCAAAGATGATTAAATATCCCATACGCTTACTGTGACTCTGTTCTTAGTATTATTTAGAGTTAATTTCAAAAGTTTCATGTAATATCAATATATTATTGAGGTTATAAGACACTTAGTTAAATTGACTGAATTCTCCAGAATGAAGTGGTAAGTCTTGTGAAAAAACACAAATCTTTGTAATATTAATGACAGTAATAAATAATATAGCCCTAATTTTTTTTAAAAGAAGGTAGACTTAACCCAAAAGATTATCAAAAATCCTTTAAAAAAGTTTGATATTCATTCCCTTATTTTGAATTATTCATTTTCCATAGTTTCATTCAATTCTTAAAATTAATTATATCTTAATAGATACTCTTTGTTATAGTTAATAACAGTAGTTCTCATGTGAAATAATTATTTAAATAACATTTTAATAATTAATTAATCTCTAGAATAAAACATGACTGTGAAGAAACAAAATAAAACTAATGCACATTCAAAACATTCATGAAAATTATCTATAAAATAAAATTAAGTACTTATACTGCCACACCACACACACACATACATTATTCTTTATTCTTTTGAATTATAGTTTATATACTCTCTTCACTTCAATAATAAATTTTAATTAATTTGCATTAAGAAGTTGCGGGAACTTTGTTTCATTAAGAGTAGTTCTTGAATAATTTTGAAATAATTTAAAATCAGTGAGATAAAACTAATTTTATTTGACTTTTTTAAACAGAAATCTCTCTTTTATCTAACTTAACAAGTAACTTATTAATTATAATTAATAACAACAGTGAAACTATTTAGAATAAATTAATAAATTTATAATGCTCTTTGCCCTTTTATCTCATAAATTGTGGGATATAAAAAATTTACAAATTTTGCTTTTGATTATGTAAAATCGGACAAAACAAAAATCAAGACAATTATACCTGATAAAATAATAAATAATAAGATCAAATACCTGAAATATTATATTTTGTTAAGAAATATGGTATAATTTTAAAATTAGAATCTTCTGAAGTATTCGAATATGTAAAAATATGACATTAATATTTCACATTTTAAAACTACTTATTACAAAAAAAGTCTTTCATTAATTTAAATGAGCAAAAAAGACATATTATTGTACACTCATTCATCTTTCATGTCATGAAAATCCTTTATGAGACGTTTTCTTTATATTTTAATGAAAATATATGTTGATGTATGCTAAAGTATTGTAGTTTTAAGCATGGATATCTATCAATATTTGAGACTTGAGTACTTTATATACACCCATTATATAGATTACTAGCCAGTTGTAGTAAAAATCACAATGATTTTTAGAAGATATTGATAGTTGAATATCCATAACAATATATATATGAATGCATCATCCTACTTTAAAAATTCAATGAATAATCTTCTTGCAAAAAAAAAATGTTTCTTATTTTTTTCAGGAGAAGTATTAAAAAGAAATTAAATTTATTTATTTCTCATATTTTACTCGAATATTACTTTGCCAATAAATATAAACAATAACAGTAATAAAATGTCTGATTTGCTTCGTGTGCTTTAAAAATATTAAGATAATGCGTTAATTTTTTTCCTAGAGAACTATTATTTTTAATAATATCTAAGAAATATATTTTACATTAAAATACCTTAACATGCAATTGTAAAAGCTTTAAAGTTATTCAAATATGATTCAACAAAGACATGTTTTATAAAATTTCAAAAAGTGTAGTTTAGCACTATTGTACCCTATATTCAAATCATTTTTATACGGTAAATATGATTTTTAAATTTTATTATTTATTACCTTTATATATGGTGTCTGTGCAAATATAGTCATATGTGTACGTTAGATTTTGTGAAGTCATTAAATTTGTGTATGTGGCTGTTTGCAAATATATGTAATCATTAAAAAACATAGAGTTTTACTTTATTATATATATTATTTTTGCCGTTGATAATTTGCCAAGAAGGAAAAGAAATTATTTAATTATTTCTTTAGATAATACAGAATTACATCACACATACCAAAGATTCAGGAAAGGGATATAACCTTTTTGCAAAATATAATCAAATAATGATATCTTATTTGATATATTTACATGATACAAGTATGTGAATACATATTTAAATCCAAATACAAACATAACTTAAACACAATTTAACACACTTACTCTCAATATGCTAAGAAACTTCTTTGTTTTGGGAATTGAAAGTTTTGTCAACACATTAAGGACAAACATACATGCTTTAAATGCAAAATGCATTCTTTTTATTTAGAAATCTGTTATTTTTACTTCTGTGTTTTTGAAACCAACTCCATGGTTCTTTCTACAAGGATAAATTTCTCTAGCGATAATTCTTCTAAAACCTTTTCATTAAGTAAGTGCCTACTGGATCACATCACTCTGATTCGTAGATCCTTTTTTTATTTCATTATCTTTCTTAGAACTAATGATGCAATTAACCGAATTGTTTTACATTCAAGTCCGTTGGATGGATTCCAAAAGTTTTAAGAACCTTCAGATTTAGGGGGGAAAAAACGAAGAAAGATGTATTTTTCCGATTCACCTCACAGGAAACAATTTATTTTTGCAGGATATGACTTTGTCTTTATCTGCTAAGTAATGGATAATTGGTCTCTTTTATACTATTCACGGAGATCGAAAGCGAAAAAATCAGAAAAAGATCAAATATTTTTTTATTGAAAAAAAGAATGTCTAAGCTCTTAGATCCCTGAGGACATTTTTTTTTATAGAATAGATCCCAAATTTGAAGAAAAAAGTGAAAAAAAGCGGACTAATTATAGTTATTATACTTTAAAAAGGTAATTTGCTCCAAAGTATAGAGAGCATATTATAATTAAAATAATTTAAGTAAACAAAACATAATTAATGTAATTAGTTGTGTTAGAGTGAAGATGTGTGATTTTCTCGAGAACGCGTAATTTCAAATTATATACTGGATAAAAACGAAATTTTTAATGAAGATGAAACTCAGAAACTTAAATGCAAATTCATATTAGATATAATGAATTACACTATTCCACAAGGAAATGCAATTCTGGGAAGACGTGTCTGCTAATGAAGTGAAACTCGACTTACAGAGATAAGTAATCCTTTAATGACAGTTATGAAGAGTACAGGTACAGAACATTGTTACAACAAGGGAGAAACACGGGGCTCTCATACAGAGTGGCCAACTTTATGAACGGTGAATTTCCGCATGCACAAGGGTATGGAGTTATGGAGTCCATGAGTATGCGAATGGCGTCCTGGGGATTACAGCCCACGTGCAAACGAATCCCTTCCGCAGCTTATCCTCCGTGCCATATGCCTAACGCGCATTCGTTCATTCGATAAGATCCCACAAATTCTTTATAGGTAACAGGTGTGATGTGTATGCGGGCGTGACATGATGGGCAGGACTGATGCACACACCCTCCAAAGCCTTATAGCTGGCGGCCAACGTATGCGAGCGGTTGTTGTCTGTTGGAAAAATTGCATCTCGGAAGCCTTAAATGTAGAGCAGTGCATTTGGCTCTAGCACAACATGGACATAACGCTAAATGGTAACGATGCAGCGAAGACGTTCAAAGGGTGTTCAAAATTTGTATCTCATGGCACCCTAAGCCATGATACCACATTCACGGGCAGTTGGGCACTGCATGGTGATAGCCACAACGAGGTGTCCCATATGCCGCCAAATCAGTACATGGGGATCATCATTGCATCCACAGAAATGAGACTCGTCTGTGAACACAGTGCGACTATTAGACGAACGTTAGTGCGACTATTTGATTCAAATTGCTTAGACATGACGTCACTATAGGTTTCAATGTCTTTGACTAAATATTGAAGACAACTGCTACCTTGCTTGCAAGCTCACCTCCAGTAATCGATGACATACGGTCTCAGCTAACACTGGATCATCCGAAGTTGTGTTGACATTCCGCAAAACTTCCCTTGCTGTGAAACCACGGTGTGATGCCGTATCCCGCTATCCGTGCGTTGAGACGTTTGTCACCGTACATCTGTCCTGCTCAAACGCTGTATATTTCTTTGTTCACGCCATCTTCTCACTATCCGACTTACAGACGATGTATTCAATCCCTTTGCTGTTGGGGTTCAATCAACCAGCTGTTCAAGGGCAAAAACAAAGTTACAACCTTTTTTCAGGCATTATCCTATTCTGCAGGTTTCTCCGAATTCATTCTCGGCATCAAAAGAAACTTTGAGCAATCAACATAAACCCGTATCATGAACTTTCCTCGCTAAGAGCTCGATTTAAATCACTTTCTAGTTGCGGGATTGACTTGTGACAAGGCACATTTGTGTATCGTCTCGGTATGCACCTATTTTCGTACTTACTGTTTGTTACGGCGAACGTTCCTGTTACATTTCAATGCATAATTGCGGAATTTATTCTGTCTGATAGCTAAGACTCCATAATGAATTTCTCAATTGTAAAATTTGTAGTATTTATGCTTCTCTAACGAAAAAATCTTTAAATTCTGTTGCTTCTGCAATCGAGTCTTTTACTTCAGCAAAGCTCACTTTTTTTTTAATTTAAAACTCTGGAACAATGACTAATTACATAAGTTTTATTGGCATATCTAAATCTGAGTTAAGGCGTTTTACTAGCCCAAAAACTATGAAAATGATTTTGATTTAATTTTATCAGTATTCATACTAAATAGGTTATACGACTAAGAGTCCTTTTCTTACCGTTGGGGTCCTCCGTTTCTTACCTCATATTGAGTTGTGTGCACTTTATTTATTCATCGAGCATTATTTAAGAACCTAATCAATGTTTCATATTTATAAGTTAAAAAATATGTTTTAGTTATGAAAATTCATAGATCATTAATGAAACTTGATTTTTAAAGTTTTATATTTCTACGAACTTTTTTGTGATTTATTATTATATAATGTTCCACATTTAATTTTGAGAATTCGGTATTTCTTTTTTTAATTCGACTAGACATTAAACATTTTAAATAGTGCACTTATTTATCTAATATTATTTAAATTAAGATTGTTATCTCTTTGTGTACACGCTCAATAATTACAGCTCCTTTTGTATGTAATGTGAGGTACATGCTGAATAACCAGAAAAAGAGCAATATTATAGATATACTCATGTTAGAATTATTTTATTTATCTGTGCCCAATTACGGTTATATTCATTAGCTAGCACATGACCCTAGGGCCATCTTGTGCAAACTCATTTACTTTTGTTGCTTATGATCTGGAAAGACATTAACGAAAACAAGCACTGTTGTTTTCTCAATTGTTACTACCATACGGGTTAGTCAAATAAACCAATATGAGCTGGATAACCGCTTTTTTTTCTTATTTCTTTGGGAATGGATATATAGTTTCACTCATGAATATCGATTCTAAAACTATGCTTACTTTTATTTAATAATATTGCGTTGATTTTATAAATAAATATTACGACGTAAGTTAAAATAATGAATAAAATTATAAAATTACATTAATCATATGTAATAATGAATACATACGTATACTGACGTCTTTTTTTAAATTTAATGTTGAATTCATTAAGAATAATAATTTATTTTCATTCCAAAATTCAAAGAAATTACATACTTTTTCAAGTAAACAAAGACGAAGTATGTATTATTATTATTTTAAATATGTGTGAGAAAATATCAGTTATTATAACGCTTCATATTTGTGTTTATGAAATTTTGAATAAAACATATTTATAACATAGGCTGTTTGCTAAACATCTCTTGAATGATATATCAAGTTTATTTCTGACTTTACATTTAAGTTCTAAACTAAATGAAACAGAGTTGTGAAAATTAAATAAACTTTAGAAATAGAGTTAATAGAAGTAATAAAGTCGAATGAAAACGATTAAGAATTCAATTGAGGGAAGGCGAAAGTAGAAGAAGAAAAGTGGAAAAAGAAGAGTAGAAGAAAAGTAGAAGAAAAGTGGTCGTGGGAAGTAGTGGGAGATTCTTCAGAGTCTATGTGATAATGTGAGTTTACAACGTGACACTGCTTGATAAATATACTATTTGGAAGAGTTATTCGTATTGTATGCCAGCATGCGTATTCTTTAAAACATTATAGAAGTTGTTTTAGTACTCGCGGGAAGATACTTGGAACTGCTTGAGAGTATTACCTTCATTAGAAATTAACACATTTCCTTTTGAAACGTAATGGACTACACTCTATGACAAGAACAACGACGCACCAAGAAAGAGTTGTCCGATGAAGACAAATATTGGCGGATAGCAAACTTATGAACAGAAAAGAAAATGATTAAAATATCAGAAAAATTGCATGATTTATTTCAGCGTTACATAGTTATAAAGTAACTAGCTCAATAAGGTGTTGACCCACGTCTAGCCTAGAAGCAAGCTGCCACACGGTGTGGCATAGAGTAATAAAACTCCCTGGTGGTCTCCTGTGGTATTTCTTGCCAAATTTGCTTCAATTGTCGGGCTAGGTCATCAACATTCCCTGGTAGATCCAGTCTTACCTTGAAGAGAGATCTGCCTGGACAAGGAAGTGTCTGACAAGCTGTAAGACAGTTCATAGCAACATATGGAGTCTGTCATTATCTTGCTGAAAAAGAAGGCCAGGATACTACAAAAGGAATAGTATAAAAATAGGTCTCAGAAAGTCATCGATGTACCGCTGTGCTGTAAGTGTGCCTCTAATGACGACCAAAGAGGGCCGGTTATAAAAAAAATGGCCTTGCAGGCAATACCTTCTGTTTGAGGGCCTGTGGGGGGTACAATAGTGATAGCAGGATCGGCACATTTCCCCGAGCATCTAAAGACACGTCTCGATTATCGTCAGGACATAGTGGAAGCGGGATTCCTCGCTAAACACTGAACGTCCTCAGTGAGCCTTTTTTAACCTGATCGAGCCAAGCACCACTGTAATCTGGCTCGAGAGTGTGCAAGTGTGAGTGGCAGGTGGCGTAGTGGTCGGTACGAGGGTAGATTTCGCTCTATCAGCCGTCTGTGAATGGTCATGGTGGACACTCGTGTGCTGGTCGCCCATCTGATGGTTGATAACGATGAATAAGGTGCTGTGACTATTGATCTGATAATCACTCTGCCCTCTCAATCTACTATGCCCCTAGGTCGAACTGTACCATCAAAGACACTGAAATCTGCCATTGTCCACCCATTCTCACCAGCATCTTCTAATCGCCGTGTTCGCTTCGACCCATATGACGAGCGATTCTCCGATTTTCCCTACTTACCTTTTTCAATCCAATGATACGACTTCTTTCAAACTCTTACAGTTTCTCGTAATGAGCTCTAATCCAACTCAGAGGCATTTTCAGTCGATGAAAGGGATCCTAAATCATAATGCAGCAGAAAATTTGACCATCCGTTTGAAAATTGCTTCTTATATACACCAGCTAAGTGCGCAGTTGCAATGCGCTGTAGCTTCCGCTATTCATTCATTGGACACCAAATTTTAATCATTTGCATGTTCTGCCCAAATGTCTTTGCATACAAAATTTCATTACATTCGAGCTACTTCTTCTTAGGGCGTATTTCTTTTTTGTTATAGAGTGTATTTTAATTACTTTGTCAATGCTTGAACTTAAATTGAAATTTAGTTTTATGATTAAAGTAACATTTGAGATTGCTGACGATTCGAGTAAAGGGATTGTATCGCATATTGAAATATATATTACCTTAATATAAACAAATAGTATTTTCAAAGAAACTCGTAATGTGAAAATTTTCAGTAATATTGTTCTCTCAGTAAAATTAAACCTATAAATTAAAATTTATAATACAGGAGGTGCTTCTCAATCCTGCACGTTTAGACTACACCTGGGTCTCATTTGCGATTTTGCCAGATTTAGAGCAACTATGTTATTTTAACCATAATATCAATGATAAACTAATCTAGATAAAAGTTTGATCGAATGAAATATGTATTTAAAGTTTTTGATTAGATTTGGAATCCGTGTAGAAGACATAACTACGCTTCAAAGTATTTCAGCATTCTACCAAAAACAAATTTTAATTGAAACATGAACAACAATTTAATCGATTATGAATGAATTGATAAAAACACAACTCAATAGAAAAATTAATACGATGCCATGATAGTAGTTAAAACAAGTTGAAACAAGCTACTTAGGCACATGCTTACGTTTATTAGTCTTATTAGCATTTGATGAATACCTACTGCGCATTGAGAACATTTTACTGAATATAACACACTATTGTAATATTTTGCATACGTGATACTAAAAAAATCGTGACTCACTAGAAAACAAGAAGTAGTGCATTGTAACGAAAAATGAGACTTACAATAAACACTAGCGAAAATGCGAGTATTTCTGTGCACGACCTGGTCGTCAAGGTCAACACACTCCAAAACAACATGAAAAATTCTGAAACTGAGGATATAATTTGAAAATGAGGATTTGATAGGAGCCGGATTATGGAATGTGTGATTCCTTTATTGCCGGATTTAAGGAGGTTTAGTGCACAATACTTTTAAAATTTGTGACTCTTCTCAGCATGTTGAAGTTTTCAAATGAAAACAAAATATGAAACCTATTTCTGAGAGGATAATTGAGTCAGAGCTTCTTGGGGAAAAGCACTAATTAAGAGAAAGGCTATAATCTTGTCTGAAATCGATCAACCGCAGAGGCAATTTGTCATTTAAGTACATTCGGAAGTGATGAGAAAACGAATGATTTTAAATCATTCAAGGTACAGCTGGAACACCCTCTTACACAAAATTATACAGAATAGAAAATTAAATCTTGTAAGTTTACTCTTAATAAACTCTACAAAGACATGTCCTTTACATCTATACTTGTCATTGAGATGAAGCGACATTTCGTACCAAATCTAAAGTGAACTCACACAGATGGGACAAATGAATCATTGAAGTGGAACATGATTCATACAAACAACGTGAACCAAAAGTTATTTAAAACTGATTTTTGCTCATAAAATTTTAGATAAAGTATTCACAGCAATTTAAATACAAAAAGGCTCTTTAGAACGATTAAAAGCACAAGTTATGTTTGGATAAAAAATATTTGAATCGTTTAATTCTACTTATTGTAAAACCATAAAAGATTAAAACTTTCGTGTCCCCAAAGCTTAGAAACTGACCTTTTCAGTGTAATAAATTGATAATATGCATAATTTACAAGTGAATCTGGAAACATTTTCATTTCCAAGAGAATCATAAACAGGAAGCATGAAAATCAATGCAACTACTCTGCGTTTAGGTTCAAAATGAAGAAAACTAAACACATTGTTTTTGACAAGGTTAGTGAATGGAGGGAATTAAAATAGGAAGATACGTCTACTTTCGATATTGCATCAATTCTGAATAGTACAAAATGTAGTATAGTAATGTAGTATGTAGACTGCGAGTGACTAATCGAAGAGACAGCAGAAGTATTCAACAGCAGACGGTTTCTCAAAATAATAGCAGTTGAATGAGTTCAGAGAGCACCTTGTCTACATGTCACGAAGAATACAATTCTATGAAGAATAAAGGAGCGTATTGGAAACTTAAAAGAACGCGTCTTTAAAACCACGTTACATAGTTGAAAAAAAAAGGAATGTCATTCTATATCCATACATCCTGTGGCAACAAATTATAATTCTGCCATCTTTAATGATGGAAAGAAATGAAACTTTGAGTGTGTCTCGATGGCTAGGTTAATTTATTGTACGATCAGAAAATGAGACGAGATATTTTTTCAGCAAACTGCAAAACAATGGTGGAGTCATGGTTTTGGGTTTATTTGCCTTCAATTGACTAGTGTATCAGAGTTGTCTCCAAACGTCATATAATATCGGGTTAAAATAAAATGCTTCCCACTTCGCCCTCAGATAAATCTTTACCCCCTTACTTCTTCATATAAATCGTGCATAACACAATCAAAACCTGCACCTTTGTTTCTGAGGTATCGGGATCATGAAATATTAAAGCCTGCATCTTATTATGATTCGGATATGACACATAATCTGCTAATTTTTTCAGGTGGTTTTATAATTTTTTAATATACATCTTATTTAATTTTTAGAAAAATGAATAGATCTTAGTAAAACTTAGATTAATTTTTAAAGTTGCGAAAAGTACAGAAAGTGTTTTCCGATCCATTTTAAGCACATACATTTAAAATTTGAATGTTATATTTCTTTTTAGAGAGGCACACAATTTTTTAAGTGGTCTTATAATTTTTTAACGCCGCATTAATGCAAAAAATACTATTCACTTTTTTCATCTAAAGTTCTCACTTTTTCAAGGTAACCCTTGTAATTTCCCTTGTAATACCCTTGTAATTTTCGAAGTATGACTGATGATTTTGTTTTGATACAATTTTCCTCTTTGAAAGTCGTTGAAATAAAGGAGAGGAATTTCTTCTGAATATATTGGGCGTAAAACATTCTCCTGGTGAGTCGATTTAAATATTTGTTTTCCGCTCTTATAATTCCCGAATTCAAATGGTAAGAGAAACTCTATGACAATCATAAAGTCTTCATTCAAACATTCTTTGTATTCTCGGATATCTTTTACTTCTTATTTTCGATAATAAATAGACCTTTTTGTTGCAGTCATTTAGGTAAACCTAAGCTTCACTAAGATAATAAAGTATTTCCATTGCTTAGCTGCAGAATGGTTTTTATACAGAACTCTATAAAATGTTTCGAGTTGAGCCACATATCTTGGGAAATGATAGTAAATATTACACTTTTTACTTTTTTTAGGATATAAATCTTGGTTTATTATTTTCTTTTTTGTTGCTACATATGTTTTAAAATTATTTGTAGCTAGTTTTCTGCATCAGTGGATCTTCCCCGTTACTATTAACTTCACATAAGAAACATTCCAAACAGCTCACACATTACAAGTGAATACTTTAAAAAATATTCATTTGAATCTTAATATAGTTGTAAATGCAATGAATGATGACTTAAAGTTTCCGTTTAAACTTAAAGTTAGACATTTTCATACCATGCGTCTTATCATTTTCTTTAATCACGAAACAAAAACATTTCTCCTCGAAAAGAGAAAAAGTTTCCTTTCATGCACAACTTATAAACATCAACTGCTTTGAAAGAAAAATTAATTTGAAAGTATAACTTTAGATCTTAGTTACAAACATTTGCTAGGGATGTTATTCTCCAAAATATTTGTATTTCTTAAGTCTTCATAGAAATCGTTCTAAAATATGGAAACACCTATTGTAATCGTAATATCAATTTTTTTTTTATTTCACTAGCATTTTAGATAAGTATATTGTAGTACTCGTGTATTGTATTATTGTGGTATTGTATTGTAGTATTCAGAGAAGTACATTGAAGAACTCGTGTATATATATATATATATAACACTCTAGATCAATAGTTTATTAATGTCGCTTTCGGAAGTAACACGAGAGCTATTCACAGATGGATCTCGTAATATTGAGCCACGATCAAGTGACGATAACGACATTTGAGCTGGAACCCCTTCTCCAAATAAAATTCAATAGGAGGACTTGGAGCCTCAACAGATTTGACATGCATTAGCCATGCTAAATTAGCTCCACTACTCAGCAGGTTTTAGTGGAATCATATGTCGAACCCACGACTCGACAGAAAGAATGTAAGCAGTGGGCTTGCGCCCATACATAAGCCTTCAAAAGGCTTTCTATAATCAAAAATGTACCTGCTACCCCAAGACGGAATTGTAAGAGTAAAAAAAAATAACTGCATACATTTTATTGCTTCTTTTGCAATGCTTATTCAATCGTTATACATTACGCTTTTTCTAATTAGATTATAGCAAGAATCATAATTGATAAAACATTTTTATTTCATTTGTTTTTACCTTTAAATTGTCTACATTTTTTTCATAACATTTTGTACTGTCTAACACTTTTTCAGATAAACATATCCATTATTTATAACACCAGGTTTTTTTTTAATATTATTCGTTTATTACATCGAACTGTCTGCAAAGTATGACAAAAAACTTTATCTCATAACATCAAATAATGTCTTACATTTTTCTGGTAATCATATGAATTAAATTGGAACAAGCGAATTTCTAAGACTTGAAATCTTTTTTGAATGAATCACTAGGATTCTTAGAGCGAGCACTAATACTCAAATCATCATCATTTAGACGTAAAATATATCAAAAGGAAAGTTACTGAAATTAACATTATTATTATTTTGTTTTGGGATAGATGAAATCCAGCATGAGTCATTAGTACTGTAACATTACATACCAACCGTAGAACCGACTAACGACTTCTTTGTTATTTGCTACGTAATGTATAAATATGTATTCTTGTGTTATTCAAAAAAGAAAAGTACAATAGTGCCTCGTTTAGTCGAACTCAAGACTCGGATTAATTCTGATCTCCAGATTAACATAAGATTATTCCGCAAAAAGATTTTTTTTTAAATTTGAGATGCGATCTTCAGGTTTCCATAATAATAATTTGTTTCATCTACGTATTTTGAAAAAATTATACCCTAGTTATGAAATATTTTAGGAGTTACGAATGTGTAATTATAGTGAAGGAAAAGGATTGTGAGAGGAGAGGGAAACTTCCTTGTAAATTCACGAAAATCTTACACCTGTTCTCACCAGTGACCAAAGGCATACTGTGCTATATTATATTGCAGCGGCTGTCTTCAACAAAGCCGAAAGAATTTAAAACGCCTGAATAACCAGAAAGGGGGAAACCATTTTGGTCTAGTTGATATGAGCACTGCAAAAAGCAACTAAACAAATTTTCTCCAGACCGACAAATCGAGGATTAAAATCATCTCCGTCGCTCAAGGGTTACTCATTTCTTTCATTAATATGGTAGGGAAAACATCACTCTCATCGAAATCTAAATGGAAAATGAAATAAAATAATATTAAGTGTACTTATATTGTTTATAAAGTAGACGTCTGTATTTTTTGTACATATAATTTGTACTCGCTTTGTTCACTTTAAAGATTATTTTTTAGTATGTTTTATTTTATTTGATTTTTTTGCATTTCTTATTTAACCCAGTTTTTCGAAATCTTTGACCAAATATGGTCCAAATTAATCCAATTTAACGAGGTTTCATTGTAGCAAAAAATATAATGAACCATTCTTAAAAAGTCATAAAATTAATAAATGTCACAAATTGAAAAAGTATCGGGATTCATTTAATCATTGTTTTCCTACAGTTTGTAATAAACGAAGAAGCACAGTATATTTTGGCATCCCCTTCAATAAAAAGTTATTAATTTAACAAGGCGTTTCTCTCTAACATTGAATGCAATTTTCCAGTTATAACATTTTACAGCTTTTTAAAAATCAAATCATTTTTGCAAATAAGCCCTAAAAGATATATTTGCTCTCGAAATTTAATCTTCGGCATTTTTTAAGATTTTCAACTAACAGAGCCTAGTTAAATGGATTGTGTTAACATTCTGAAATTCTAATAAATCCTTATTAAATTTTTTTCATGTATGCTTAGTTACATCAATTGAGACTGAAGTTACATTTATTTATCCTAAGCATCTACAAGAAGGAAAGTATAGAGATTTTTAATTCCCGTTTTTGGCTTTCTTTTATCTCTTAATAATGTGAGCTCATAATTTAAAGCTGTTTTGCTTTAAAAATTAATATTTTCGTATAATGTACTGAAGTAAACAGCTTTGGACACCCTTTAGTAAAACAATGGGGGTCTCTTTCCTTGAATTTTACCTGAAGTAACTACTTCAAAAATAAAATGTTCATTGTTATTATTTAAAAAATACTCTAACCGAAAATATGATAGATAAAATAACCCCTTTTTTCTTAAAATTATGATACATTCAACGTATCTTATAATTTGTATAGAATTAAATATGATTTCAGTTTCGCGGCAGCGGCAGCCTAATGAACATGATCGCAGACTTGTGGCACGTTGTTTTCATCGAGCCGTGTGATTGAATTCTGATGCCATTAAAGATCCTCTATGTAGCGAGGATGATGCACGTCAAATCTTTCGAGGTCTGAAGACCTCCTCTTGACATGGTGTGGAAATTTGCAAACGGACGTGCCACTTCTGGTGTCATTCTCGTCACTTGACCGAGGCTTAAAAGTGCGAGGTACATCGCCAATAGCCTCATGTTGCTTCTCATACCGACGTTAAAACAATCATATCATACGTCTTAAGTTTCAAATTGAATTCATCATTAATTAATAAGACATATCTCTATGTAAGTATATCTCAAAATTGGAATGTGTTAAAAGCATAAGGGAAAAACTTGTGTTTTTTTTATTTGCGAAAAAAATTAGAAATGTAATATGGTTATTTATCCATCACCTTGAATAAACAAAACTTGTTTCTAAGCCTTTAGTATGAGGCATCTTTAGAATTGGATTTCAAAATAAACTTTCCATCCAACTACAACTTTTATTCGCCTATTCGTAGGACTCATGCATAAAATTCCCTCACAAGGGTACGAAATCTTTGTGTCATAATCAGATCATAGACCAGACTGCAACTACTGTTTTTCTAAGCCGGTGGAAAATTCTTCTAACAGCAGCTGTGGCTTCTAGAAAACTCTTGGGATCAAAGGAAAAAAAAAGGAGAAAAAATCTCTTAAAAAACTAACTGTAGAAAAAGAAGCTTGGAAAGCGCTGAAAGTAATAAAGCAGACCCTATAAAATGGATTTACGTGAAGGTTAGAAGGCAAAAGTCGCCAATTTACAGAGCCATCGTTTTTTCTAGGTCATTGCAAGCGAGCAGTTACTTCGAAGTGCTTCGAAAATGCCAAGAAGGGGATCAAAAATAAAAGCGTGGACGACATATACACGTAGCTCTATACGATTTTTTTTCCAGTTCTTTGGAAGGTATTTTTATTTGTGATGTTTTAAAAGTGCTTTGTAGAACTTAAAAAGTAGAAGATAACGAAGTTTTACGATTTATATGAACGCAACAAACACGTTTAAGCCACTTTTGGGCTGCATTAAGATTTTGAGTGGAGGAGTTGAGTTGTTCAGTCATAAAGTTTAAAGCAATATTTAAATAGTAAATTGTTACGAAGTGGAAATGTTTATTATTTCAACTTTGTATCAGTCAATAAAATAAAATGGATGGCATGACCGGGGGAGAGGGGAAAATATAATAGGATTATTTAAAAAAGATTATCATGCATATTATTCATTTATTTCTATCATAATGAATCATCATCATCAATTTATCATCAATTCATTTCTATCATAATGAAATAGATTTCATATAATCCTCAAAATTGGTGATATTGAAAATAAAATACTATGAACAGGATAGCAAAATTTTCCTTTTTTTAAAAATTTTTATTAGACTGATAATAAATCAGGTAACATTTATAAATACAACTCTGCCCCCAGTAGGCGATATAGGTTCTCAACTACTTCGTTTTGTACTCTTTGATTTCTTGAGCTTCCTTTTAATAGCCGTAATCGCAATGAAATTCTATTCTAATACATAGATGAAAATTAAAGCATCAATTCAGTGGTATTTCTGTATCTCGTTCTATATATTATGAACACATTATCATCCTTATATTTAAAGTAATGTTATGAAGAATATTAAAACTATTCTGAGCTAAATCTCTCTCTCTCTCTCTCTTTTTAAATTGAAAATTGCTTTTTATATAAAAATTGGCTTCATTTGTTTTTTTACCCATAGTACAAGTAGTAGAACAGTTGTTGTTGGCGAAATACATTGTAATTTTGAAACTCAATCAAATAATGTTGAGAACTAATTTTGTCGTCTGCACTACTTTCTCTTTATCGTGCTAAGGCGACAATTTACACTCCAGATTACGGTTCATCAGCACTGCAACTAGATGCTTGAAAGTAGGAGATCCGAATCAATTATCCTCTGGTTACGAGCCAATTAAGGCATCATAGTCCCCAATTTTTACAAAGAAGGTTACCTAAATATTATTACCTTATTTCGATTTTAGAAACGAATATAAATATTCATATTTCTATGTATTTCTCATTTATGAATATATATATATATATATATATATATATATATATATATATATACATACATAAATAATTAATCTTTTATATATATAGTTTTTATTTTATATACGATTTTAATTTTTTTACTTTAAATTATTACATTAATTTGTTTTAATTCATAATTAATTAACTGCCCCATGTCTCATTAATACTTGAGCTTATATTGTTTTGCGAGAATTTTTCTTGCTTATAATATAGTTTTAAAATTCTAGGAGTTGTTCTTACATCCGAAATTAGGTATATTTTTTTCACATAACTTTTTGTATGTAGTTCTTACATTTCATTAGATAATTCCCCAATTGCCGTCAACAGATACATACTAAATATGTGTTTTACAGGAGCTGCTTTTTCATAGTAGGTTTTAATGAATTTTTGATAACCGAGATAGAAAAAAAAATCTAATAAACTAGTCTAAAGTGAATTATGTGTAATAAGACAACATAAATGAGAAGAAATACATTAAAAGCTCATGAAATATACGAAATATGATGATACAATTTGTTTGAAATACTACAATGTGACAAATTATTATTTTCAAAACTTAATTCTTATAAATCTTTGAAATTGAAAAGTGGAAATGATAACTAAAAAAGAATTAAAATAAAAAAGAACAAAAGAGATGTATCGTGTTAGAAATATAAACATTTAGTATCGCAATATCTTTAATCATTGTATACTGAATTTAATAATGTTTTTTTAAGTTATTTGCAAGAATTAACATGAAATTATTTATATCAATTTTTCATGTTCATGATTTTTTAATCTTAATCCCTTTTCTTAAATTATTTTGTTAAAATGTACTAGATAAATATTCAAAAGAATTTTGCAATTTTATCATCACTTTGCATTAAATATAACCATTTTAATTAGTAATTACCCCAGCTCTCTCTAGCTGAAATAAGAAATGTTTGCAAATTTTAAAGAAAAGTTTATACAATTACTTTCAAAAAATATTTTAAAGCTTTAGGATTTTTATTTATTTAATAGTTAATTTTTTAAGACTTTCAGCTGGTACAACATAACATGTTTAAGCTATGCTTTCTTGTTCAAACTATGTCTCCTTTAACGACAAGCTTGTGGGAAAAATAAATAAAAAATAATCTGTCGTCGTATTCGGTGTAAAAAATTATGTGTAAAACCTTTGAAAGAAAACCTACACATCCCACATCCTAGTATAAAAACTGTCTTTAAAGAAACAGTACAAAAAATTTTGTCAAAAATTAAGCATTACTTTTTCCAAGCAAATTTTTTTCACTTAGAAATCTTGTAATTAGTTCTGAATTAGCAAATATTTTATATGTCTGCAAGAAAATTAGATAATTGATTAAGGAAAATTTTCAATCCATGTACTAATGGGGTTTGATTAGTTGCTAATAGAAAAATTATGTTCAGTTAAAAATAGTGTGTCTAAAACGTTTCTACATTTTTTTATCCTTTTGAGTTTAAAAGGTTGCGTAGATCCTTTACTTCATAGGTAACCAGTTTTTTTCTTTCAAATAATTTATTGTTATTCATTAGAATTAACTCAGGTAGAGTTTATTGTTTTAAATCAAAATCAGTGACATATTAGAGATTTTATGTTTTGTTTGTGTTTTTAAAGAACAAATAATAGTTATTGTGCTTTTATTTTCTTTTACAAATAGGATAAAAATATTAAAGAACAATATTAAACAGGTCTGAAAAAATAGGGCACTTTTATAATAAAGCTTAAAGTATATATTTGTTCTTTATTATCTTCCCTTTTCATAAAATGCTAATCAAAATCTTTTAAAAACTTACATATATCAGAAATTATATAAACTCAAGTTTTAAAATATATGGATATACAAACAACTTACATTAGCTGAATATTAAACAATGCGATTCAAAGCTTGTAGAAAAACAATTTATCCATTTTTCAGCCATAAACTTTTTATAGTTTTCCTTTTATATTGCATTATACAGTGTGTCTCATCATCATAGGGAGACAAACTTCTAGAAGAGGTACGATAAACTTTGTTAATTCGGAATCCAATAATAATATTGAGTCGATATGCATTCCAAATGTAATGGATGGCATTGAAGTGCATAGCAGTTCCAAAACCTCTTTCACGCAGCTTTTTTTCACTCCATCGTAACAGTAATTGGATGGCTGACCTCACAAACATAGAAGTTAACTAACTTGTATCTCACATATGAGAAGCTAACTAACTTGTAAAGTATGAAAATATCTCACATATAATGTAAAAACCAAGTCGCATAGCGTTTGTACACTGAACGATTTCCATATTTTCAGCAGCAGTCTTTTTGCTAGCCTGCAATAGCGATAATCGGAGACGAGTGCTCCCACATCAGGCTAATGGACACGTTGTGGACTCACAACCGACGATGTTTTCGTCGAGTCGTGAGTAGGAGAACTTTAAATTTGATCGAGGTCCATGTGTTCTCATTGCTGTGAACAGGAAATTCCAAGCTCAAGCGTCATTCTTGTCATTTGATCGAGGCTTCAAATTAAATTGAGGTCACCAAAAGCCCTCGAGTTTGATTCTTAGTACGATATGAATAAAATAATCAAGTCAAAACTAAGAAGAATTTATCCAGAGAACCATCAAAAGTCCCAAACGAACTTTAGATATTGAACTGACTTCTAAATTTGATACAGGACACACCAAATTCTAATATAACAGCTATAGCACAACATGATGGTTTTCGTGCTGCAGCCTCTGAAGGATGGCGTGTTAAAATGACATGCATCAGCATTCTTGTCGTAGTATAGTAGTTCCTTAGTACCTTTATTAGCCTTAATTTTGTTGATGTACATTAATTAATAACACGTATTTTCACTTACGTGGTGCCCTATTATTTCTTGTGTTTTCTGTATTCGATACAGCAAAGACACATGGCATTTCCTACACACCATTGTTATGGAATTCCGGATTGTCTAGATCTACCCTACCACTACTGGAAATTTGTCAATCTGGTGTTGAATTACCCTGCATTTAATTCATGATATATCCTGAAGCCATTGTACGGAAATATAATTTTAGAAAGTCTTGCTTTTTTTCTTCGCAGGTTTATTCGAATATCAAGACAGAAAAGTCTGAATACACTTCTATCACTATTGAGAATTGATTCACAATAATTACTTACATATAAATATTATATATATATATATATATATATATATATATTACTGATCGCATTAGTGAAAAAGTTATTGAATTTTCTTCTTTGAAATATTTCTGGGAAGTTCTTTACTTGCATTGTCTTTCTTTTTTAGGGTATAATAGACCACTTATTTTATCAGTGTTATAAATCGATAAATAAAGTATAATGAAAGATACAGTAAAATACTGAAATATCAAAGGCAATTCCAATTTCTTTTTTGCATTAATATCACTTTTTAAGTACAAAATTAATTTTCTTTTAACACTTGAATTATTTGACGAGGCAGAAACGTAGATAATACAGTCTAATCAAGACACTGCAAATTCGTTTTTATTATTTTAGATGAGTAGTCTTCCTTTCTAAGATAAATCCCGTTCTTGCAGAATTGCGTGTAGATTTACTTCAGAAGTGGTTCCAGAAAAACAAACAAAGAAGTCTAAGGCCCATTTCGCTAATGCTATTGAGCTCTGATCTCATCAGATGTCCTATCCGCCTTCTGGGTAAACTATTGGAAGCGTTTGCCTTGAAATAGCTGATCATGAGTCTTGAATAGAGTGTAATTGAGATAATACGTGCTACGTTCCAGTTCACCATCTTCAAATGGATACATTGCATCCTAATCATGGAGCTCGTGATGGATGAAATGAAAATACATTCTATTTGTTTCAAGTGATGCTCAATCTATTTTCTTTCTTCACTGCTACATTTTTTGTTCAAACATGATTAGAAGAAAATTTTATACATTAATCCTCCATTTGTTAAATATTTATGTGAAAACCAGACTTATAATTTTCAATAATGGCAAGCATTTTATGGAACACATATACGCTAAATTATGTGATTAAATAATACTGAAAATGTTTAGCATTTAAAATAAAATTTTCCATTAATTATTAGATGCATTAAAATGATACTGAAGAATAAATTGAGTATATTTAATTCATCGTGAAGTGCAATATTGACATATATATTATAACTATAACTTTAATTTTTCCTGTGATAAAAACAGTTTAAGAAAAATTCTAACTCAATCGAATAGCTGTCAGTTATGTGAGGTATAGTTTTCATAATATATCAACTCTAATCATCCTTGTCGTCATTCTATGGAAGGGAACGAGTTGATAACTCTGATATTTCCGTGAAAGGAATATTAAAAATGTCTATGTTACTCATAGTAAAGCATACAATAAAATTAAAATTACCAAAGTAATATTGAACATGGCAAACTATTCTTAACTTTATTTTTACGAAACATGAATATATTTACTAAAATAAAATATTTCTCATGTCCTTCATTTCAGTAGTTATGAAAATCCTCAACAAAATCTTTGAGTAACGTTGTATTTTTAAAATAGTGAAAGGTAATACATTTTTAGGTTTCTAGTCCACAAATTTCAAGTCTTTCAATATAAAAACCAATAAGAGGTGTTTTTTTTTTTTTTTTTTGCAAGAAATGCTTTTATATGCCAAGCCAGTAATTTATACTATGTGAAACAGATATATTGGAAACATTTATAACAATTAACATCAATCAAGCATAGACATCAAACTTCATTTCATGAAGAAAATATATTTGTGTATAACACTCGATACTTCCTTCATATTAAGCCATCAAACAAGTACTGTTTTTATTATTTCTCAATGTTTCATTCATATGAAAGAGGGATAGAAAAAAAGAATGATAATAATACAATTTTTAACTAGAGTTATATAGAAAATATTAAGCGGTGGACAAAAATAGGTCATGCTGACATACGAAGGTGTATAAGGAAGTTTTATTTGTTACTTAAAAGTAACCTAGATATGTAGATAAAAACTTACTCTGCATATAAATATATTTTTATGTACATAATGTAATAAATTATAACTGTTAATGTTGATTTGTTTGGTTTCAGGATTTCATATATTGAAATAACCCTCCGTATCGTACAGTTTTAAATATTATTCCGTTGTATAATAAGGTTTTAATTATTACTAAGATAATGGAGATAGAAACTTAACAGTCAATGTAGAACTTAGTTGATAGAACTCTAATCTTCTTCATATTGCGGATTATTCCGTTCTGTGACTTCCTGTATCCAAACAAATAAACATTCATTGCTGTAATTTACAATATCGTTTACATAATGATCAATTAGTAGGCAGAATACACTATATCACAATATCTCGGTTATTTTTCAAAGTAATAATTAAAATTTTATGATATTTTAGGATGATTATTATATAAATATGATGTTTTTTTTATTTAAGATAATAATAACCTTTATACACAAAATAATGAAACAAATTTGATCATTCATTTGAAATTCTAGTCATTAGAAGAATAATGAAATGGTTATTGGCTAGGTATATTAAAAAAATTCACGTATTTATTTTTGAAAGAAACATTTGTGATAAATGTGTGTTTTTGAGTTTTTATGGTAAGTTATTTAATTTTGAATTAGAGTTTTAGTTTTTATTCAAGAAATTGATACAATGAACACACGTTAAATATTTTTAAAAAAATCTATCACCAAAAAGTGAAAGTTTTTAATTACAAATGTATCATACAAAAGTAGAACACTTTTAATTATTTTGGCAATTTTCATTGTCACTGAATAAAATTGGCAGTAATGTTAATGGTTCAGGGAGAACTTAGTTATGGTAATGATAGAGTAATAATAGTTAATTATCGTCTAATTTTCTCACTATAAATGTCTATTTCTTAAGCGTATTTCATATCACAACACACAAAAATCTTCAATTTCATGTTTGGTAAAATTCTACTTGAAAGTTTTCAGATTACAGGGATTTAGAAAATCAAATTGCTTATGTTAAATGAATGTCTTAAATATATGAAATTTAAAAAAATATGTTTTACTTAGAGCTTTACTTAATAATTCTTGTACCAATAGTTAGATAATTATTTTTTAATTCTAAAAGCATTAAAAATTAAAATATAATAATAGTAGTAAAATTAATTATTAAATACTGTTATCACAAATAGTGAAATAGAACTTATGAATAGTTTAGGCATTTGTCCCGTTATTTTGACTACTATACAAACTAGGAAAAAAATTATATTATCATTTATCAATTCTTGTTATCCTTTGCAATTCTCATTGTAGCTGAGCAAAATTTGTACCAATGTTAATGTCTTACAGAAACTAAACAATGAGGATGATAAATTAGTTAATTATCTGAATAAACATATACTTCTAAAACAGAATTCTGAATTATGAAACCTAGTGGGGTTTTTTCCTTCTTTTTGCAGAATAAAGTATAAAATAGTCTAAACACCTAATGTTCCAAATTTTATTCCATTACTTTTAAGATGTAGTATTCCATAGTTCTTAAGATGTGCGAAAAAAAATTCTTATGTGTCAATGTACTGCTCGTATATCACTTCAACGCAAACGAACGATTTATAAATATTAAACACTTTATTAAAAAGGACAAATGGTTCGTTGATTCCTCATTATAAATTAACACACTGCCCGTAACATTCCTAGATTATACTTCATAATTACAAAAATAAATATTTCCTTATTTTTTTTATTGAATAACAAACAACATGATAAAGAATTGAATGAAAATTTAGAATTCATTTATACGAGGAAACGAAATACATAAATATTTTAAAGCGCTCAAATTATTTCATTTTCATAAATATATGTAATAACTCGTACATTTTTTAAAATCTAAATTCATATTTCAATTTATTATGCTTTTAAAACTACAAACTCTTGATCTATAGTTTTGAGCAAAAAAGTTTGAAAAGTGTTAAGTATATTTTTTTTAATTTCAAATATTTATTCAATATAAGTTTACCCATTTTTTGAGTCCCTCTAATCCAAAAAGCTTCAAGTACAGTCGTTTGAAATTTAAAATTTCGATCTTTTTATGATGGGATACAAGATACAAGAAAGAAATCAACATCAATAATGAGAAAATCCCCTTTTTAGAAGTTAATTAACTTAATAAATAAATTTAATAAATGAATCCATTGTTTAATTATCTTTGATCCATTTACATTAATACTAGAGTTGTGCAGCTGCGACAAAAATTGCAAAAGTTCATAAAATCCTTGTTTGCTGACGACTGTACGTTGCGCAAATGAATTGCGTTTCCACTGTTTAGAATAGTGAAAGTAATATTTCAAATTAGAATACTTGTTTAATATAAATGCATATGCCAGAGGGTATAGTTTTAATGAACAATCGATACTCCATTTTATGTATAAAGGCAGTGAATCTCAAAAAAATGAATAATTGAAGTATAACTAATTATATTTTAATAGTTAGTGAATGAAATTTTAAATTTGACAAAAGTAATATCTCAAATAATTCTGTTAGGCATATTGCTAATAGAATTTTTTTCTGAAACATTTGAATTTTAACTTCCTTCAATTAACTTAGGATAACATATTACTCAATTGTATTTTGAAAGTCAATTTCACAATTCATCTGTCAACTAGAGATAAATACTCTTAATATTTGACATAGGATATTTATCCAACGAAAGAAATGTTTGAGACGTCTGTGGAAAATAAAAATACTCTAGATTTCTACATGCAATTGATCGAGTTAAATATTTTCATATTATATATATATATATATATATAAATGCCATCAGAATTCCTATAAATAAGTTTTCATTATCAAAAAAACTTGATCTTAAATAAAAAATAATAATCCTTCTAAACCAATTTTTTGGCTTAAACAACAAAAGAAAATGTACTTTCTGATTGATTTGGAAATTGTGACAAACTGAAAAATTTTAACTAAATTTTTTTGAATAAAACACTTACTTAACATAAAATAAAACTTTCCGGCAATCAATACTCATTATTTTAAAACATCAGTATTTAGTTTCGTTGCTTTCTCAAACTCCTAATTTTGCATATACACAATACGTGAGGCAATGAGTATATTATAGAAATTGTACATTAATTTTTTATGTGATAATATCTCTAATTTTTGGCACATTCAGCTTAAGAGCTGTACTTTATTATTTCAACTAACATACATTTTAAACTGTTAGGAGCACAATTAGGTTTTATTAATTATTTGATTTATATATCATTAAACTTTAAAATAATATAAAAATATTTAAAAAAAACTTATTTTTACAGAATTTTTTTCCTATAATGTTTATATTTACTACACTTTTGTAAGATTTATACATTAGATGTATTTAATGTATTTGAACCTTTATAAATACGACACAAAAGTTGAGTAATTGAATGACTTTATAAATGAAAATACTTTCAATTTGCCTTATCTCTCATGATTAAAATAAATACGAAATATTTTCACTTAGATTGTAACGAAGAGAAATCATATATACAGTTCAGTTTTAAATATAACGTTTAAAACTTAACATAAAAAAATGTTAAAAAGATAACTATTATGGATCTGTTTTTCTCATAAAGTGTCTATAATGTGCTCAATTAGATAGAGTAAAATGCCAAAATATTTAACTCAATATATCATGCATGATTAAATTTGACAAATCTCAAAGCTAATATCCAATAATTTTAGAAAAGAAATATATTACTTTCCATTAAAATATATCAAATAGAACTAAAAACTAGCAAGAATCACTTAAAAATTCAACATTGTTCCTTACGTGGCATCAAATGAATAATTTAAATCATTTTAAAACTCGAAATTCTGGAAGACAATTTCTACAACTTTCTTTTTTCATTTCCATCCACCTTAAATAGATTGGATTTTCCTATTAAGAAGACCAAGGGTCGTTAATTTCTAAGAAAAATTATAATTAAATTAGTTACGTGTAGATGTCATTTTCCAAAAAAAAAAAAAGACTACGTGTTTCCTTCACTGCCTTAAAATCGCTAAACGTCATCCGTGATAGGTTAATACAATTTTCCCATTTTTTTAAATTCTTTTATCCATTAGTAACGCATATAAGAATCAACATTTGCTTCTTGTAACTGCAGTAATTAGGCTTTTAATGAAAAAAAACTCTCACCATCCATTAACACTGACAATTTTATTATGGGCTGTTTGAAATTTAATTTTCGAAATAAGTCTTTGAACAAACACTTTCTTCGCATACTAGGCGTTTCCCTGAAGGAATTATTTAACAAAGTAAAAAAATAATTTCAGCTCATAAATATCTAGAACAAAAAATATACACTGATGTTTGTCGTTGTATGTACTTTTTTGTCCGTTCGTAATGATTGGTTCAAAGGATAGTAATTAATTGCTTTATAGTTTACACGTGAAATGTAAACAGCATATTTAAGATAAATTTTATTATTTATTTCGAGGAAGGAATATTTTCAGATTTAATTGTTAGTAAAATTTTTATTGCCGAAAACAATGAATTAAATCTCCTACGTTAAATAATTTTAATTTTCTTTAAATTAAAATTAAAGAAACCAATCATTTGTTATTCCTATGTCTTAAAATATTCTTTAATATCCTTACACTTTTCTCTATATATGTAAAAGGATTCAAAAGCTTTAGGTGAGTAAACAAAATGATGCAGTAATTTCTTTCTTAAATTTATCTGCTGGAACATCCACGTCTATTTTCATAAATGATTTTTAAATAATTTTAAATTGAAATTAATTAACGTTTCTATTCAATTATTTACATGGAATACCTTATTTTAAAATTATCTGGATTTTGTTTTGTTTCTTTAAAATGAGAAAATGAAGTGATTTCGTCTCAACTGCTAATTCACCACTAATTACTAAGATAATTTTTTTTTCTAAATTAATATTTTCTTCAATGTTCTGTTGGGTGTAGCTGAATTAGTGCGTCATCATAATATATTATATGCATTTTGCCATGGTGTATGATGCATATTTTATTATGGTATATCATATATATATATATCATTAATATTTAGTTAGAATAGGTTTAAGATACTTATTGTTCTAATTCCAAAAAAAAAATCATTTACCTATTTCAATGTCTTAGTTATCAATATAGTATCCATTTAATTGATTGCTTATTAACGTTGCACTTAAAAGCAACTCGAGGGCTATCGACTACGTACCTTATAATTTTGAACCTCAGTCAAGTAACGAGAACAATACCTGAGCTGGTACTTCCCTCTCCAAACTTACACAACACGCCAATGGGAGGAATAGAAGCCTCAAAAAATTTATTGGACATTCACCCAGCTATACAGTGGGTCTTTTGTGACATTGGGACTCAAGTCCTCAACACAATGGAAGCAACGCCAGCCATGAGTTTACAACCACACTCACTAGGCCACTAATATAGAATCCAAGCAGTGTTTAAAGAAAGGAATTTTTTTTATTTCTAAATTAAATTATCTTTTAAAACAATTTTTAAGAAAGTCTTACTCTTATTAAACTTTGATTTTTTTAAAACATAATGTCTGATATTTTACATGAGTTTCTCTTTTGTAATTTATATTAATTTTAATTATCTTAGAGTGATGGTGTTATTATATTACAATACCTATCCCTTTCCCACCACTTCTGAGAAATTAACTTTCCTATACTAAACTTTCTACTTTACTTTTTGCTTTTAGTGATAAGCTTCTGTTATTTAACTTTTACTTAGCTTTTGTCTTTAAACTTCAGACTAAGGACAGTATAACAATATTTTTTTTTCTTTTGCATCTATATTGCATTATGTTGGTGAGCAGCGCAGTTTACGTTTAACCCATGCTTCACCTCGCGATAAATACAGAGTTATCCTTCTCTCTATCTGGAGTATTTTTTAAGCAAACCACTTACTCACTCACCCTTGTAAATTTCCTTGAACAAGGGAGAAAGATAGCATTGACCGTTTCTGATATTTTCAATCGTTCTCTATTGTACTACATTTAAAATTAACACAAAATCATTGCGTTTAGTAATTACTACATACAAAATAACATTACAATATTGTGTGTGTGTGTGTATGTACTCTTGGAAACCTTACTTATTATATACTTCAAAGTATTGATTATTATACGATTCAGAATATCAAAAATCATACACTTCAAAATATCAATCTTCTTACACTGTAAAACGTCAATTTTCTTACTCTTCAGATCTACTTATTATACACTTAAGATACTAGTTATAAACTACAAAATATCAATTTCATACACATCAAAGTATTAATTTTTACTCACATAAAATTATTAGTTCTCATACGTATCCAAAATACTAATTCTTATGGACTACAAAATGCGTCACGCAAAATATAAAAATATCATTAAGGTAAGACAATAATTAAAACAATTCAAAATGTCTTGTTAACAACTGTTGATATGCTTAAGAAAAAATATTCCTTGTTAAATCCTTGCAAAAATGAATCATTTCTTATTTTAAATGTTCCATGAGAAATAATCAATTAATCATTTCAATATAATTAATCAATAATCATTAAGATAATCTGTTAATAATCCTTAAAAAATGAACGAAAATACTAAATCTTTAAATTTAATTTCAGATAGAATTTGGTTCAGTAATCCTGAAATTATGAGCATTGATAATTTCGTAATGAATCACAAAATATCAAAAAGGTCCATAAAGTGTTGCATAGTTGGTTAAAGTTGATGTATCTGCAGTCAATGAAAAAAATATATAAAATGGAAATTTCTCGCCCCACTGTCGGTTTCTTTGTATTTTCATCAGGTGTTTAATTCAGGAAGGGTGCTTTCATCTGGACTCCCAGCTACTTTGGATGCCAGTGGTTTTGCAGTAAAGAAGGAATCTTACTTTACCGTGTCCTTTCTTTGTCTGATTTCTGCAGATGTTGAAAAATTTTGACACGTGTTTCTTCATTGGAATTTTCCTCCTTTTGATCTATATTAAAACTGGTTGACTTGGTCTCCATAGCGTACCCTGAAATGGTGTTATCTTCCTGGATAAAAAGGGATTGGTATCTTGGTATCTTTTCGGGTTCCACTTATTATGGTTCTTTCTTTGAAATACAATTTTTCGTCTTTCCATAAATTTTGACTCTTTTTTTTTCACACCGTTTTGCGTTCAAATCATGTACTCAGGTCCCATATTTCAGCTTTAATTCTTTTTGCAGTCATTAATTTCCACTTTCATTATTTTCCTTTTCTTTATTTAAGGCACATATTTCGTTCTTTAACTTTTCTAATTGATTTGACAGATAACAATTTCCTCTTTCCTTGGAATTAAGTTGTTTAAATGGAACTAAATAATTTTTTTCTACTTATCCAAAAATGAAATTTCTTCCCATATGATTTAGGGTAATTTCTCATTTTCTTCTTGAGTTTTAACTTGTTTTTGACTTTTTTCTTCTTAAGTTCAAAATCAAGTTCTTTCTATTGTGTGTGAGATTATTCTTTATGGCATATCCTATTTTCTCCTTGTTCTCTAATAATTATATTCTTTTCTTCAAATCTACTTGCTAGCTTCTAGTTTTCCTCTTTTACCTAGATAAGTTCGCATGGAGCAGTTTCAGAAGCATTCTATTAAATACAGGGTGTTTATAATTATAATGACTCTATTTAGATGCATGTAGAATACGTTCTGCCAATCCGATTTTGATGAAACTTGGTATATACTTTATAAAAACCATGGGGAAAAAATTTCTTCAGTAAAAATATTTCAAATTTTGACCATTAGATGGCTCTTTCAAAAATTCCTTATGCAAATTAGTCAAGCATATAAAGAGACTTGCAGCCAGTATGAAAAATTCATTCTGTGTGCCTTTGTCATCGTTGATCATGCCTTCACAGAAGAAATATGGAGCTTTACTGGTAAAATGGTTTTATCAGAAAAGCAGCAATTGCTTAGCTGCGTTGCATGAATATCGTCGTTTATAGGGATAGCGAATGAAAGTATTACCAGAAAGAGGGCAGAAACCGTTTGCGAATGAAACTGTCGAAGAATTCGCTTCTGTTGTGGATGAAAGAGCCTCCAGTTCTAGCTATTTTTCAGTTAAATTGGTGTCATAAAAGTTGGTGATTCCGTGGTCGAAAAAATGAAACATTCTGCAATACATTTTAAAACAATATCTGCATAAGATCCAATTTAATCAAATGCTGCTACCTCAAGTCCACCAAACACTCTCTGATTTTGCTTGCCGATTTTTGACGAGAATGGAAATTGATGACGCTTCGCCTTGGAAAATTTTATGTTCAGATGAGACGCACTTTTCTATAGTTGGAGCCGAAAAAATCAAAACTGCCGCATATGGAATGCTTCACCTTCTAATGTCCTGCACCAAACACCACTACAATCTTATTGCATGACTTCATGGTGTGGATTTACTGCTGATTTTATACTAGGACCGTTGTTCTTTGAAACTCTCTCTCTTCATAGTCTTAAAACGTGCTTTGTTACGATTGCACGGTACAGTGAACTCCTTAGACAGCAGGTCATTCTTGATTTACAGGAAAGGGAATGTTTGCAGAACACTGTCTTCGTGTAGAATGGAGTAACTACCCACATTTAGCTCCAAATCAAAGAACTGCTTCAAGCTAACTTTGGCGAAAATCGTATATAATCCAAAGCTTTTCCGGATTCTTAGCCTCAATGTTCACCCGATTGAAATTCCTGTGATTCCTGGTTGTAGCGATTCATAAAAACCATGTTTATGGAGGATGAATTAAGACTTTTTCTGAGTTGAAAGCCAGTATTATACGCCATTTTCCTGCAATCTCTAGAGAGATTCTTTGCGCTATCATTGAACATGCTATAATGCCTTTCCACACGTAATTGATGTCAAAGGAGCAGATTCTGTAATTTAACAAATGTTAATGATTAGAAGGGGGTCTGAATAGGAAATGATTTCTGAAATAAAAATAGCTTACGTTTTGACCACCAGGGTTAATTGTGGCCCCTACCTTGTATTGTGGCGTCATTTTAATGCAGTCTAATTTTATTAATAGATAATCCTCCGCATACACAAAACGTAATTCTTCACCTGTCCTTAAGCAATATTTCGTAGGCCTTAGAATGTACGTTCAACTAATAAATCAATTAGTTGAGCTGAGCCATAACATCAATATTTTTTTAAGACACCTCCGATTTGAATATCTATTAATGTCATATCTACATATATAAACATTTCAGACTCCCGTATTTTATATTTGTATTAATAAAATAGCAAATCAAATTCCTGAAACACTTTCTGGTCTTTTGAAATATTTTCGCATACATTATATCTCTTATTATTAAAGACAACTAATGACGATAAGAAAAAAAACTTTTGTAACAGCATTAGTCTATTTCTTTAATTAGAATTTTTCTTGGATTGATAAAAAAAAAGGTTTACAGGATATATTAAAAGTAGAGATCAAAAAACAAAAAACATTTATGTATATAATTTATTGAAATCTGAATTGTGAATAGAATACTTTGAATAAAATTTCTGCTTCAAGTACTGATATTTAATTAATAAACTCAGAAAAAAAAACCAAATTATTTAAATAGTTTTTTATACTTTTATTTGGTATATTCATTTGAAATTTTAATTCATGATAACAAATAATAAGATTTAAAAATATGCGATAAAGATGAAGAGTGGTATGCTCTGGAAAATTTTCCGAAATTCTAGGAGTAATATTTAAATGAAGTTCATTGAAAATTTTAATAAATGTTTATAATATTTATTAATTAGATTTTTTTTATTCTTTGATTCTGTCTTACAAGCAACTATGCTAAATTCTCAAAGAATATTTATTTGAAGTATTCTGTCTCAAGAAAGCTTTAGAAATCAATCCCTGGCCCTAGTCAAAAGTTTATGCATCAAAGATTTGATCAATTAATTTGTAAAAAGGTAATCTAGTTATTTGAAGAGATACCGATGAACCTTGAAATTGAAAAAAAAAATCTGAAATACTCAGTACAGCAAAATAAACAAAAAATCACCTTGACAATCATATGTATGACATATAGATGGTTCATGTATTGACAATAAAAAGTATTTGTGTATTGCATGTTTTATTACTTGGTACTAAAAAACAAAATATCTTAGAGACTAAAAGCATATATAAAATGTATATCGGAAGTATAATTGTCTGACTCGATAATATATACCAAATTAATAATATTTTAATATTCGTCATTTTATTTTTCAGTTTTGTTAACTTTCAATTTAGTGTTAAATTTATTTGTATTTATAGTATTTGGTCTTATTATAAAGAATTAACTCTTTCCTGAAAATTATAAAATTCTACATGAGAATAATAAAAGTTCTAAGAATATAAGTGCGAATAAACAAACCTTCAAATTTCTGATTAATTAAAAATAAAACTTTAGTTAAATGATATCCACTATCAGAAGCACTTATCATTTCAAAAAATATCGTATTTTATAAACAATAACTTTTAGATGGTAGTGGGAAGTTGTGTTATTCCTCACACATTGTCATTTTATAATAGAGGGAAATATACGTTTTACTTACTTATTGAAATATTTTGCCCTTTCATTCACCTATTTGTTCTTCATTCAGTTATTTCTAGTTCAATCACAGATATTTTAGGAGCAAATCAAGTATCAAAGTTATACTGACTAAGTTTTTAATATGCCTTTATTTGAAATCTCATTATGGGCTTCAAGTCGGTAAAGTGATCCTGGTAATCCCCAGTCATTGGAGTTAAATACTACTTTCTGGACTCAAGACACAAGTCACGTTGTGCCGTGTAAGAGCATACGCAATTAGGGCTTTGCTTTGAGTCTCCCTTGTAAACGGTATTCAAGACGAAACGTGGAAACTAATTGGGTGAAACTAGTGAAAGAAAGTATTCGAGCGAGATCGCTATCAAGTTCCTGTTATTTGCTCAACGGTGTCACCTTTGCCTTAGGTCTCCAATAAAACTACGAAAAAAATAGTTCCGTGTACTTTGACTGAAATGGGGAACATTCGATGAAACTAAGAATTAAAGAAGAATACCCAAATCAATGAGGAATGAAAATTGGAATTAGTTTTGCAGAAACACACATAGATGTTGTATTGTTAATTTAAGAAAAGGATTCATTTATTACTTTTTTCCGATGTTTGTACCTGCAAATGGTCCAATTTAATAAGTGTACACAATACATTATAGATGAAGAATCATAATTTTCCAATGAAATACTTTTCAAAGGATTTCACTGACTATTTTCCTGTTGTATGTATTAATGCTTTTTAATTCCTTGAATCACATCTACAAAATAGATATATTTAAGAAAACAATAATTTCTTAAAATTAAAAATCGATTAAATGATCAAATAAAGTTTAAATAGTTTTTACGAATGTAATTTTTTTTAAAATCATTCTTTTTTCTCCCTTAACAAATAAAAGAAAAACCTCTTTTTAACACGATATGTAAGTAAACTTTCATTTTGTAATTCTATATGCAGGGTCGGCCGAAAGTCACTTCACAGTCTTAAATAATATAGTTTTTAAATTGTTTTATTAATAGAATACTTTTATTCATTTTTACTGATTAATACATTTTTTTAAATTAGACAAAGAAAACAATATTTTTCAGACGTGCAAAATAGTCCAGTTCACAAATAGGGCTCTTTTTCGCACATTTTCCCTTACAGCTTGCAATATTTCCTGCTGTATATATTAAATTTCTTGACAGATATCGGTCTTGAACTGAGCATTGTCTGATGTTTGCTGGTGAAAACACGATATTTAAAGAACGACGAGAAACCCATTGGTGCAGTAAAATCAGGAGAACGTCAAAACTGATCCCAAGTTCTCAAGAATGGTTCTATTTGAAGATAATATTTCTTCAGCAATGATTTTCTCAATTCAATTAAAACTGGTCTAACTAAGAGTCGAGATGTGTTCTTGCAGCTCGTGGAGTATCTTTGACAGACTCTAATGCCTCGTAACATTTAAATACAACCAGAGATAGATACAACCAAATCCCATATTCTGCATAAAGGATTTTTTAAAGTAAATAATGGATATAAATTCCATGTAAACTGCCAAGTAAATGATCTTACACACCATAATTGAGATGCTGCGTTAGATTACATTATTATATATTGTAGCAAGAGATTTACAAAAAAAAGCTCATATTTATGAACATCAAATATTTTTTGTTGACGATTTAGCAGGATTTCTAATAATATGTAATGATTTTCTAGAATTAGAAAAATCACACAAACTTGCTTAGATAAATTAAAATGGATATGTTCATTGTGCGACATACAAAATATTACATTATTAATTAGAATTATCTTAGATTATAAATTATGTATCTTTAGATTTCTGCCTCTATGTATTGTATCCATAGCGCTTTTAGCGGCACGAGCAAGTAACTTTGAATGAATTGGATTGAAACATGTGTACTAGCAGCTTAGAAATAAATTTGATATAAATTAACATTTAAAATAACATGTTATTGAATATATGCATAGACCTTTTTTCCAAATTTAAATCATTGTTGAAAATCAAGGAAGATTGTATGTGTAAATCAATAAGAGCCGAATTAGTTGACGTTAGCAATACATGGAAAACCTATTACCCCTCCCGGACTGTGCGAGAGTAGAATAGTATTACTTGAGATCATTTTGAAATAATAAGGTTAAATGTAACTCCAAGATATAGTTATCATTTGAATAAAAACATATAAATATCTTCAGTAAATGATAAGTAGAAATAACTAAGCGTGTGAATTACTTTGAGCGGATGCAATAATTAAAACGAATAAATTGTATTAATCAATACGGCTGAAATATCACCAATTAGAGAAGGATATAACTATAATTACTAACTTAAACAGTTGCTGTTTTTTAAAAAAATCTTTGTGTTCTCTCATACTATAACAATAATCAATATAAAAACAATGAATTTCAATAAAAACAATGAGTTATTTTCAAACAATGAATTTCAACTTTTTTTTTATTTATTTTTCAGCTTTCGTTATAGAGGTTTGGTAAGCGAAAATATGAAGTTTCAGAATATATTACTTTCGGTATTATTGTTCCTGAGATTATTTAACAAATCTTGGAAAGTCTAATTCCTAGCCTTAAGATATTTTGAAATTTGTTTTTCTTGCATTAAGCCACCGAAATAAAAATATATTTGATTGTCCTTAGATTTTAAAAAATGGAAAATTTTGTGTAAAACTTTAATTAAATAACATAAAACATATTTTCCTCATAATGACAGACTGGTTTGTGACTGCTACCGAGGCTATGGCCTTTTTAAGTACACAAACATAGATAAATGTCCCTTTGATACCTTTATTATTCAGTTTCCTTAATAACTTAGCTCTTAAATTTCAAAAGTTTGCCAATCCCTCATCTAGGTCACCCTTGACTTTCGTAAAAATTCACATTTCGTTCTGTTATCCATATGTATCAAATTCTTTACCAGCGATACGACAGAGAAAGCAGTGTTAGATGAACATAAACTTACAATTTCTTCCCATGTAAAATCGTTTGATTGCCAGAAGTGCCATCGTTTAAGCGTATCTTGTTCCACTTGTACCTTATATCACGTAGGACTTTTCAAAATTCTGGATACTCTAGACGACAGGATGTAGCTACTGCTAGTTCATCCATCGTTTCGCTCCATTTTATCCCGCCGTATAGTTACTTGACCGATCGACATCCATCTATTTCAGATCATCTACATAATTTGTTTAGCCACGAATTCTCCGAGATTTGGGCCGAGTCTTCAAAATGTTACTTTTTGTATGTCAATGTAACTTCAGTATTTAAAGTTGTTGTTTTAGAAATACATATATTATGTAATTTTAAGTATTAAATAGATACAGTAAGAATTTTAATTAAATAAATAAGCTGAACTTATGGACTTAATGAGTTTTTTAAATGAATATTTTTCATTCAAGCACTAAAAATATTTTGTCAATACGTTATGAAAGTTATTTTTTCCGAAAGGAAAAGTTAAATTATTTTAAATTTCTTTCATAGAAATTATAACCTGTATTACTTAAAAAGCCATTTTTAAATTCAGTAAAATTTATTCTCTGTGAAACGAACTTAATTGAATAAAAATTAAATCGAGACGGTGGGAAATCGTCTCGATTTAATTTTTATTCCAATTCACACAGCTAAGATTAAATAAAATTGATAAAAATAATTTTTATAAAGTAACTATTTTCCAATTTTCTAATTATCACTGAATAATTTAAGCAATTGCTGAAAAAGTATTTATTTATCTATATTTTTAGTACCAGAAAAGCAAATATACTAAGGAGTGCATTTATTTTGTTTAAATTTGTCGAACATATTATTTAGGGGGAATTTAAATTTACTAGTCAGACTTTGACACATTTTACAGTACTAAATTAGAAAGATTTTGTCTTGGAACAAAAATTATAGTTCTTTCTTACAATTTAAATACAACAAGAATTTAACTAAAAATTTATAATACTTCTAAAGTGAAAATAAGAATCATTTAAAACACTTCAATAGCTAAGTAAATATTTTGAATGACAATCGTAAGAATTTGAAAATCATTTTTATTGTTATATAAGTTATTTTTTAAGCAACAATGTTGCATAATGACTAAAAAGCTTACACGTGTTGGCATTCCAGGAATTTTATTTTAAGACATCTGAATATTTCCTGAATCTATTCCGCTTGAAATGCTTTGAACTTCCTAATTCAAACCAAATGAATTTTTAAATAACTTTTTAATTGCCTTTGGATCTTTAAGTTTCTGTCTTTGTAAATATCAGATAAAAAATTAACTGAAAGTGCTTTGTCAACGTCTTTTATCCTTGATTTCATTTTCATTTATAAGTAACAGTTCTGCAATTAAGTGCCACCTGATTTCTTTTAAGAATTTTTAAGACTACGTAATGATCAAAGAGCACACTAAAAAGATTTTACGTTTTAACTCTCTAATGACTTACATGACAGATGAACAAACAATGCGATCTTTTTTTAATGTAAGTGCATTAAGAAAACTTTTGTATATATTTATAAACCTGTTTGTTTAAACAAATCGTAGTAATTTATGAATCCACGCAGTAATGAAGAGTAATTTGGGAGTGGGAAAATGCTATCTATGAAGGTTTGAACAATTTAAGAGAAAGAGTTTTTGTTCAAAAATATGATAATGCTTGAATTTGCTGTTTCTTTTCTTTATTCTCGTAATTTTTATAATAAATCTTCTTTTGAGGGTACTTCTGCAAAGTATTTGAAGACAAATATCACATTTTATTGTAGAATATTATAGTATTCAGTACTTTTGTTGTTATGTCTCAAAATTCCATTAATCTTTCCTTCATTTTATGTTCTTTGTCTGGGTTATGTCTTCTCTTAAGAACTGTAGAAAAATGAATTTTTAGGGATAAAAACATATTTATTTGATTTTTTTCTCACATTAAGATTCTGTCTATCAGATTTTATTTTTATGCATTGAATTAATTAATGATTAGTTTTACCATTTTTAATAATATTTTATTAAATAACCTCTTAGATATATTCGTGGATAATTTACATTTATGTTATTATTTTTAAATTTTTCTCTACGATTAATATTATATGATGTAAATTTTCATTAATTTAAAGAGATTAAATTATATATTTTCCAATAGTTAAGGATAAATATTGCACAAAACACAAATATTTATTTTAATGAGGACTTGAATGCAGTTAATCTGCAATCTATCTTATTATAAATAATATTTATTTATATTCTTAATTTTCTACTATACTTGAAATTTAGAATAATTATTATTACCTTTACTTTCATTCATGTGAGACTTACCGTACATTATTAAATCATTTATAATTTTAATTCAAGATTTCAGTTATATAAATATTGAAAAATTTTATTAATATTATTGCTTTTTGCAACCTAAGTAATTTGGTGATATTTTTAAACGTTTAACTTCCAGTTCTGGCTTGTCTTTAAAATCATGATTAATTTTTTTAAATAAATTTATTTAAAATTATCAGGGAAATGGTAGAACACCAAATACTAAATGAAAATGATGGATGAAGAAGAATTGTGTGGAAATTTTTGTCCTTATAATTGATTTTCCCACAATGATATAACTAAGAAATACATTGCAGTAGTGACTCTTGGATGGACATGAGAAATAAAAGACTTATAAATTATATTAGAAATAACGTCTAATTTTTTTAAAAAAAATAAACTCTTTTAAATCGTAAAAAAAATCAGAAATTCTAATATTTTATTATAATTATGTAGTTTATTAATGAATTTTCAAGACTTATAGCATGCATTGATGATATTTACCATGAAATTAAATATTATCTAATTCTAATAAACATATATATGACTGACATAATAGTCAAATATTTGATATAAAGAATTAAAAGTTTCATAAAAATATAATCATCGAGATTCTGATAATTAGAGTTAAAATTAGTATAATTAGCTTCTAAGTTGAACCTACATAGTAGAAGTAAGAACAGGAATATGAAAATATACAAAGAATGCCTAAAATGTACTGAAAAGAATTTTAGGATTCTATGTGAGAGTTAAAATGATTGTGTTTTGAAAGCAAAAAACTGGTATGCATTATGAAAGGATTAAGTATCGATAGCAATGGTTATTTATCTTTGCTATTCTTTTTAGTTATTCCTTTTCTATAAGATAACCTTCAAAAAATAAGCAAATTTAGGAAGATAGATAACTTTATTTTATTCTTAGCATAATATTTTTATAAATACAGAATTATACAAAATAGAAAGTTTTAATAAATCATAAGAGATGAAATATATCTCTTATATTGTTAATCCTAAAATTCCAAAAACAGGAAAATGAACATGCTATTCAAAAAGGAAAAAAAAAATAAACACAAAAGTCATTGAGTTCAGAAATTTATAGTAAAAAAAAGCATTTTAAATCTCAAATTCCTATCAGTTTTGAAAATATTTTGTAAAATTACGAAATTCTAAAATAGTCATTGGGTTACGAAATTTATAATCAAAAGCTTTTACGTCTGAAATCATTATCAGTGTTGAAAGAATTTTGTAACATTACAAAATTTTAAAAAAAAAATATTGATCATCTCGTTGTAAAAAACCAATAAGTAATTATGTTCTCAAACACACTCATGTAGTTACTGGTTTGAAAGTTGAAGGGATAGCTTAAAAATTTTCGGAAATAGACTTTCTCCGAAAGAAAAAAAAAACAAAATTGGGTCGGTATTTTTTATAATAACAAATATAAAATGATCTTATGTTTTATGATCTTCCTTCGGAATTGTAAGTAAAAATTATTTTCATGGATTATTTAAAATTTAACACTTTTGTGTCATGTTATATATTACATTTATTCTCACTTATAGTAATTTCCCTGCTTTAAAAGTTTCTAATCTATTACTTATACTTAAAAAATATCACAATCGCTAATATATATAGTTCTATAAATTAAGATAGTGGAATTAAAGCTGAAAAATATTTTTTTTTTAAATTTTGAGTTAAAATGGATCAAAATATTAAATAATGTTAATGAATCTTTACTTTTTAATAACGAGTTAATACATATACATGAATTTGATTTGAGTTTTACGATTACTATCTTCACTTTTCTATGATTAAGTTTCCGAATTTTGGTGACTTTTGGTTTATTACCATATTTTATTATAATGTAATTCACTAAAATGGGAGGGTTTGATCAGTAAAAACGTTATAAAAACACATTTTTCCACTCCAAAGTATGGAACAGTATTATTTACACTATTTCCATTATTCTAAATTTTGCTTTTCTTTTAATGGGTATTCTCTTATAATTTTTCAGTTACTTAATAGATTTTTGTTTTTCTTTTTACATTTTTAATTTTATTTTATTTAATTAATTCTAATAATTTTTATATCAGTTATATTAATTTTACTCTAGGATAACTCAGACTTTTTACTGATTTCTTTAATTATGTAGTTTTTGGATATTAATGTATGAATTTATGATTATATATATACACATATATACACATATATATGTGTATGTATATATATATATATATAATGGTGTATCGTTCAGTTACGTATTGTAATAAATAAACCAGAATCAAATAGATTTTCATCATTGCAATGAAGAATATATCATCATAAATGTATCAAGATCGTTGAATATTCCATATAAAACGAAAGTTTCTTTTCCCCAAATCTATGGCAAATATCTTGTACATTGTCAACATTCTATCTTCCCAAAATATACTTACGTTAGAGGATATTCTTGATTTGCTCTTATATGACCGTTATTGTACTTATAAGAATTCCAAATAATAGGCTTCCTCTCTTTAATTAGTTAATTTTTCAGATTCTTCTTCTTTTGTTTGTATGTTATATACTCCTTATTGATTAGAACTTTATGTATTAATTTTTATTGAAAGTTGCTAGATATCTTCCATTTTTTAAAGCATTAAGAACAGATTAGAAGAAATCATGATTTTACGAAAACTGTAGGGTAAATCTTAGTATAAACTCAAGAATAATTTTGAAAATCATGCTTGAGATAAATACATTTATGATTTAGATAATACTGTATAATTCTATTTCTCAAAAAATCAAAGAAAATTTCAAAAGTAGATGCTACAATTTAAACAATCTAATTTGTGAGTTTTAAAGTCAGACTCAGAAATTAGAACTATATTTGAGTAATTAAAATAAGATGTATTTCTTAAACTGAAGAGAAGAAAGGAAGCACCAATAGAAGGTGAGTAGTGTAGCATCTCCATGAACAAGAAAACCCTCTTGTGACATTTTCTCTTATATAAGAAAATGCAAACACACATACCCTTAGCATTATCTTCTAGCTTTTATAGATCCAGCATGATGGTGATGTTGGCACTAATCTCATACTTTCCGACAGGCTGGATGTGGTGGCACGAAGAAATGATGTGGGCATGAAGACGGTTTCTATTCGCAACCGACTTCTCTGTTTCGGTCTCTAAACTCTTTAGTCGGGAGTTTTTTATTTCCAGCTTTAGCCACACCTCCCTTGTTGGTGGGGAGAAATGTTTTCTCTATGATACTATATGATTTATTTATGTAGCGTAGACGCTTTTAGGATAGATATATTAGTAAAACTTAAAAACCAATTTGCATTCACCTTCTGCAAAGATTTTACTACAAAGTAATTATTTGTTTTAAATGATTATATATATCACTCTTCTCTTCTCATATATACTCTCTATATATTTCTTCTCCTCTGTCTCCTCATATACACATATCCATATGCTCATGTATGCTCTGCTCTCTCTCTCCTCTCCCCTCTCT
>BMAW01021620.1:537462-552103 GCA_019974015.1 Nephila pilipes | reverse complement strand
TATATATGTGTATATATATATTTATATATATGTATATGTATATGCAAAAAAAGTTGTAAGCAAAATTTTGTTTAATTGTATTATATATATATATATACATATATATATATATATATAATACATTTAAACAAAATTTTGCTTGCAACTTTTTGTGAGTAGTGCAGACTTTTTACAACAAAATGCAACATCTGTTTTTGAAGTTTCTACATAAATAATATCTATCTCAAAAGCGTCTGTACACATAAATAAACATATAGCCCCAGAGAACACACATTTCTTCCCCACCCAACAAGGGAGGTGGCAAAGTTTGCCGGAAATTAATAAAATCTCCTGACTAAAGATGAGACCGAAACAGAAAGGAAGTTGCTGAAAGTGATGAAACCGTCTTCTGCCCACATCATTTTCTGCCACTCACATCCAGCCTGTCGAAAAGATGATCGAGTAGCCAAACCATCATCATGCTGGATTCATAAAATGCCAAAGATAATGTCAAGTGGCTGATCATGTGTGTTTGCATTTCTCTTATATAAGAAAATGTCACAAGAGAGGTTTTCTGGTATATGAAGAGATGCTGCACTATCTATCATTTTCTATGTGTGTATTTTCCTTTTCTTCTTCTTCAGTTTGGCAGAAATATTATCTTATTTTTTAATTTGAAATATAGTTCTAATTTCTTGAGTCTGACTTTAAAAACTCACAAATTGCATTGTTTAAATTTCAGTATACTTCTCTTTTGGAAATTTTCTTTGATTTTTTGAGAAATGTTAATTATCAGTTATTATACTAAATCATATATAAATGTATTTATTCTCAAGCTATTGATTTTTCAAAAATTATTTTAACTTATTTTAATAACGTTAAATTTTACAGTTTTCGTAAAATTGAACTTTCTAATTCGCCTGTAATTCTGCATTTAAAAAAAATGGAAGATATCTGCAAATTTTCAATAAAAATTAAGTACTATTAAAGTTTCTAATAATAATAGGAGATATAACAGTCAAACAAAAAGAAGAATTGAAAAAAATTAACTAATTGAAGAGAGGAAGCTATTATTTGGAATTTCTTATAAGTAAATAACGTATAAATGCAAGCAAACAAATATCTTACAATTTCCTCTAACGTAAGATATTTGTTTGGGAAGATAAATGTAATGTTTGGAATGTAAGATATTTGTTAAGATTTGGGGAAGAAAACTTCCCGTTTTTATGGATACATTTCAAACGGATTCAGACATTTTCATGATGGATATATTCTTCTTGCCATTTGATATTGAATTGATGGAAAATTATTGATTTCTAAATTTCATATTTATTTATTACTTATTATTTTTTGAATTTCTAAATTATTATTTTTCAGCATTTACTTAAACTTTAAATGTGTACATATTTTATTTTAAAGCTACCTTATTTCTAAATTGTAATTATTAATTATTTGCTTGTTGAAAATTCTGAAATATAAAAGTGATATATAAAAATAACTGAGGTATAAAAACTGAATTATAAAAATAATTTACCTTAATTTCCTTGCTGAAATTTCTATGGCTTTTCGTTTGTTCTTTCTTTATAGTTGATTTCTTTAAGAATCTATTTAAAATCACTTAATGAACAATTAAAAACAAAAAATTTATAACTCTAGGCATTAAATGATCATTAATATTAATTAGCTGTTAACGTGTGGGATTTGATTTAGTTTGTCCACTAACTTCCTCAAACAAACGGAGCCCCAATAAATAATACCAAAAGCCTCTGTATTTTAATAGCTGCCTTCTGATTATAACAGTCCAATTCTTTCAAAGAGTTTGATAAATATTGATGAACTGAAATTGAAAGAAATTTTAATGAAACTTTTTTCCGAGAAGTAGATTCTTTTAGAGGTAATTAGCTGCATTCGATGGAAATAATCTTTCGTATGTACTTAAAAGCTCACTTGTTTGAATAATTGAACAGATGTAGCAAATTTGCATATCAGATTAATGAGCACAACTTATACATTTGATTGAAATAAAAAACACACTGAAATTTAATTATAAATCGTATTCATTTTAAAACATACTTTAAAATTCAATATAAGCATCTTTATTTCAAGCTCATAAATTATTCTGAGTATAGTGTTGCATATCGGTTGGAATATTTGATATTGTAGAAAATATTTATAAATAATTTGAAATACATACAAATGTAAAGAAAAAAAGCGAAGTAAATTTTAATAAAGTTGTTTTAATTTTCAGATATTTTTATGACATATTTATCCTTAAAAAAAAAGAGAAACTTAAGAAGAACATTTAATTTTAACTTCATTTTTGAGAGATACTTTAAGACATATTTGTGATAAATGTATTAAAGATAGTATTTAAAGTATTAATAAATTTTATGTTCGATAATTAAAGGAGTATAATACTTCGAAGTAAATTATGGTAACCGGAAATTGTGTTCCTGAATTCTATTTCCTTAGTTAAATAGTTTTCATCTTTATCACTTGCCTCCCAGATTTTAAGAAATTGAAATTTCAAGTTAGTCAAATTTGAAACAGTAAAAAACGATTTGTCTGCCCTACTGTTGATACTCCTCTAAAATTAGCTTCTGCTCTCTGATTTTTTTTATCGTGAAATACCTGAAGTTTCTTTTATGACATTAATATTTCAATATAGTTTTCTTTTCTAACTGAAAAAGCATTTTAGTACGGACAAAAATGGCTACTTTCTTAGTTTTGCAGTTAGTTTTAGTTCCCTTTTGCAAACCGATACGTACAAGAACTTACATATCATTTATTTCGAATAATATTTTGAATTCAAACGACACCAAATAAAACAGAATTTTAGAACGTAAAACTTCCTTATTCTTTCATCTATTTCATCCAGAATTAGACAAATCCTCAGTAATGACCTTGTTCAGAGCACTGCAGTCACAAAATTGACTTGTTGCTACTGAAAAAAAAAATTGTTAAACTACTACTCCCTCTCGAATGCATAAAAACGTGTCTCCAGACGATAAGAATTTCATAAAACTCTCCGCCATTCAATAAACATTGAACAAGTCTTCCAATAAAGGTTTTTCTAAAGAGAAAATACGGTCGGGGTATAGGAGTTATAACAATAAAGTAACTTTCCTCTTTCATGAGCGAAACTTCTGGACGATTGAGCGGGGGTGGAAGAAACGGTGTGTAATGAAATAAACAGCCATTAGACACTGGACATGGGCGTTTCCAGACGTCTATTCCATCTGTTGTGCTTCAGTGATTCTCTTTCTATAGGCGTCAGAATGAATCGGAAGCACATATTGCCGGTCGTAGCTTTTCTTCCTACTTTTATTTATGCCATCTTTACTCAGGCTCTGTCTCTGAGTTTGTGACCATGCTTATGGGGACAGTCAATGCAGGACTCTTGCACTTTATCTGAACCGGCCTTTCTATATCGTACTTCAATACACGAGATGCTTTTTTCTGCTATTCTCTGCACCTCTTCCTCCAACTGAAGGGTATGATCCATTTTACCAATACTAATGGGAAAGTATTTTTCCTTGTGAGAAGTAAATAAGATAACACGTTTTATGAATATGAATGGTGTGACATTTAGCAGTAATTATGGATTGGTAAAAAAATGAAATAATATTTTATTTTTTATAGATATTTTGTAGAAAATTGTCTATTTCATAAGAGAATATCTCTGATAAACGCATTATATATCAAGTAATCCGAATTTAAATATGTTAAAAGGGTAATTTACAGTATCTTATTCACTTAAGTATTTGGGAAAAACAAATATTTTATAGACAATTAAAATAACTTATTTAACATTTTTCGCACGTTTTGAATTCCACGATAAACCTATATTGCAAGACGATGTGAAAGTCAAAATTATATATATTTCAATCTTTTTTCAATGATTTTGAAAAGAAGAAAGATAAATTATCTTCAAATCAAACTTTTCTTACCATTTCAAACAAAAAATGCATCGCATTATAATTTCACATAAAGGTATTTTTTAAAGTAAAATAAGAAGTTTCTAAATGCAAATTTAAGTCAGAAAGCATACAATTTTTCAACTGGAAATGGTTACTTAGTCGAAAAAAATCTATAAATACCTTCACCGTTCAAAAAGTATCTTTTGGAACATTTCCCCCAGGGCCACCGTTAGAGGCTTTCCTTTTTCAAGTGACCCGAAGTGAATTTCCTGAAAGGATGTAAGTGTGAAAAGACATATTGAAGGTTAAAGTGGACCTGTCGTTCTTGCATTGTCGACAGCTCTATAGTGATCTGAAGTCAGTTCAGGTATATAAAAAGAGAAGGCTTTGAAACACATTTCTGAAACTTTCACCATTTCCAAATACTATAACAGAATTCAATTCTATAGTCTACATATTTTAAAATGCACTATTTAATACTCAAAAGATTTAAAAAACTCTTAAAGCTCAACACATACATACCACTTACTAAAATGGTAAATACCTATGTTAAGTTTTAAATCTATAACATATTTCACTCAAACTAAAGTTTGTAATTCACTTTTAAGAGTAAAATTATTATGAAGTTTATAATGAATTTAAAAACATTTATATATTAGATGAGATATCGATTTCTATATACATACACATATATATATATACAGTATCAATATTACATTTAGAAACTGACGATGGGCAGCTACTGTACGTAACATAGTCATACTTTTTCCCGTAAAAGATCCCGTGACAATTTTTAATTAGTAAAAAAACGAACAGGACAGACAGAAAGAAACAGCGAAATTCTCTTCATTCACCTAAATGTTTGTGTTGTTAATATTCTTCTTCGAATTAAATAAGTTCCTCTGGTGTTTCTTTTTGTAAGTAATTCTAATATTTGAAGACGCATTGTATAATTTCACATTTAAAATTTTCATATAAAATACGACTAATCGACGAAACGCTTTAGATAACTCAGACGCTATATTTAACAAATATTGCATTTTTTTTTTTTTACCGATGATACATGTTTCCTGAAGACAAGTGATTTGCAATATACAAAATAAATTAGTTGAGCATTAACAAATAATAACGTTATTACAATGTAATTGATTGTTTTATCATTATTTTCAAATTTGATATAGTGCCGTTCGCTTACCTTTTTCTGTTCGTCAGATTTATCGCAATTGCATAATTATATAAAACTACAATGTTATGCATCTGAAAGTTTAATAAGTCACTATTTTTTGAATTTCTTCCGAGATCTAATATTCTTTAAACTATTCGGAACTGTGACTAAGTAAATGATATACTGCATGTATGAGAAATGCATTTCTATATTAAAAGAAAATAGCCACTACTTGCTCAATAATCTATCATATTTAATAAGTGAATCTAGCCTTAGGCTTCCCTCGTGGCTATCACTTTATCACTCTTTTCCGGGAGAAAATCAAATAAATATAACAACTATATCAAGAATACCAGTTATTAAGCATTGTACTTTAACCGTTGTTTCGAGTCCGCTTACGGAAGTCTATAGAATGAAAGTAAATTTCCCAAGAGAATATCGAATAACTATTTGACTATGTAATACAAAAGCTAAGTATATATTTCGAAATGACAAATATTATTTATTCTATTTTTTTCTATTTTTAATATAAATTTCACTGAATAAAATAAGAATGAGATTTATTTCTCTCTTCCTAAATACTTAATAAAGGAAAATAATTTTTTTTATATAAAGACACAAAGGAATTTCTCCACAGTATTATGTTTGAATTTTTTAAGCTAAATTGAGCTCAAACATTCTTTATTTGATAAACAACTAGCTCACTAATATAAAATAAAGCATACTTAATGTTTAGATAGATAAAATTATATCTTATAATTTTTAATGCAGCTGTGAAAATATATTGAATGAGTTAAGAACATTTTCACTTAACTATAAAATGTTTTACCCTAATATTTATATAACCTAATGCCTTTTTCACTAGAAACTCTTAACTATTCTTGTAATATAATGTATTTGAAAAAGTATACCAATGTTTCGAACTTCATTTTCTGAAGAGGAAGCTTTTCATTTGTTGAAACCTTTGTAACCCATCCCTGTAACGTAGACTATCAATAGTTTTGATAGGTTTCTGCATTTTTTCTGCATGAGAAAAATCAAGAAAGAAATGCATTCTAGATAAGAAAGAAATGTATCCTAAATCTAATATCGGAAAACATATCAACGGTGAAGACGCAGTTTCGGAAATGGAGTTGATATGTCATCGGAGAACAGAGCGCCAAGCCATTACACCATTTATTTAGACATTAGTTCAATATGATTTGTGTTTCTGACAAATACATTTCGTCTCCTGACCTAAATGGGAAACAATCCGTTCCGTCTATTTATCACGGGAGATTGCGAGACATTGAGTAAATGCCTTCACCTAGATTATTGATATCCACTTTCCACGGACGTAAATAAAGTGAGATGCGAAATTGGATCATTGGCTTGAAAGCTCTGCGTAAGTGGCCTGATAAATGGATAGAGCCGTTACACATAAGGGTTGAATTTCAAGTTCAAAAAATAAGTTGGGCTAAAAACATTGAATAGCAAAATAGTTCTTGATTGAAATCGACAAGTCATGAATTCGGGACATGTATTCTTAACAAGTTCTAGAAAGAAATATTTCAGTAATATAAGAAAGTTAATGTATTATACTAGCTTGAAAACCCTTTAAAATCAATTTTTCCTGCTTTCTGTTTCATTTTGATAAAATGTTGATGACCAAATTGTATTAAATTAACTTTATCGTCATATAAGTTAGAGTTATTGTTGAACTGTAAGACCACAGTTAGATGATGAGGACTAAGACAGTATATTCCTTTCCTACTTGTTACGTAATGCCTTGGGAGGGTTCTGTTGCACATTTCGACTTAACATACCTTAAGACAAATTTAGGGGGAACCTGAACAAGAACTCGCTACTCGATTTCGACATCGTTGTTCAAGAAGCTCGTGGCCATCAACATTTTTTAAAGTACCCCGATAGAGATAAAAACACTTGTATATCTTTACAAATCATAAAAAAATTAATAACACAAAATGTAAAGCTTCGAAGATATTCAGAATAAGATCTTCCAAAAAAATAACAATTCTAATTTCAGTATTGTTTCATTTACCTTAGCTATTGCAAAATTTCACAGTCATCAAATGTTTATGTTCCCAAAATAAAATAGGCAGTTTGAAAAGTTTTTAAGTATAACGCATGTCAAATGATAGGAATTACAAATATGTTTTAATAATTATATTTTTACTTCTCTCATATCAAAATAAGGCTGTTGGTAAATTTTAGAATTTTTTTGAAGAATTAAAACATACATTTCTACAAAAATTTTAAAGTAATATTTCCACTTTTATGAGTAATGAATACTCATGATTCAACGAATTCATAATACACATTATATATATTTTTTTGTCAAGAAATGTTAATGCTCTATTTAAATTTCTAAGCAACTTATTTATTATAAATATGTCATTTAAATCCAATTTACTTATCTTACTTAAAAAGTTAAAAGTTTTTATCATCAACCCATTGATCATCAGCGAACAAAAAAGGTTTGAAAATATCTACTAAAGTATAATTTCTTCTCTATTTTATAGGTTTCTTTTTCCCAAAAGGAACTGCAAAAGTGCCGAGAGAAAGAAAAATGTATCCCTTGGTATTTCTCACGACAGGAAATTGAACTTAAGTTCATATGGATGGTTACTTTAGAACATTACAGAAGATGATTCTCCAAGGACTGCAGCTGCGCCAGTTTTCAGAAATTGATTACAATAAAATCTACGAAAAATTTAGCAATTGATTTTGAAATAGTACCTTGGTCAAATGGAAACTATCTTATAAAAGTAAAATTTGAGGTATGAAATATATTGTTTTGTATTTACGTTTGAAATAAAAATACTTTTCCACTTTTTTTTGCTGTAAATCAAAAGGGATAATGCAGATATAATCAGTAAAAATGATTAAGATTTGAAAGTTCAAAAGCATAATTTGGAATCAGTTAAGTAAAGTAAAATTACAATAGCTATACATGGCAATATTCAAAATCTTTCTTAATTTTTTATCTTTGTGAATTCCTTATAAAACCTAGTTTTTGCCTAAGTTTGTAGGTAAACTTCCAGGCCGCATTCCTTGCAAATCAACCACAACAGTTATTAAAGTAGAAACATATACTCAATTTTCATGCATTTAAAACTTTACTATCCCTTTAAATTTGATCATTTTCATATATTATTACTTTATTAAAATCTTTTTTTTTTGTAAATAAGTACAACAGAAAAAACAAAGTTTAATATCTTACATGCTAAATTTTTATAGGAAAAGTTAAATTTAATGCATCAGAACAAGTGCATATAATTGATCAAATCTTTTATTGTGTAGTTTGTAATATTTTTCTTACACCTTAATATATTTCCTCATTCAATGAATTCCATTTAATCAAAAGCGATGCATTTTATAAATACTTTTAAAAAAGAAAATGCTTTATTTTCTCTTCCATTAAAGAGCAAAATGTGTCCTTGACAAATGTATTAATTATTTTGATAGTAAATTTAGAATTTCAGATTATTTTTTTCTCCAAGAATGTCTTCTTAATCATATTCTAATTTGCTTGAATTCAGATTAATTAAATTTCCTTTCACGAGAATATTTTCTTCTTAAAACATAAAAATTTATTTCTGACATTAAATTACCTTGTTCTCTAAACAAAATTTTTATCTCAATCATTAACGCGTCAATAATATTTAATATTCTTGAACGTAAAAAAATCTTGCAAATACTGGTATAAATTATGAATTCCCTCTCCACAACATTTTAAAATGAATTACGTTATGCAGAGTTTTAAATCATGCCTTTAATTAAAATTAACCTTTGGTGTAGAAAGCATAATTTTATTTTTCTTTAATCCTTTCTTGTTTCGCATCGTTAATTAATTAACGAAAGGACCGTGAAACAAAAACTAAGCTTTCTAGCAACATAAGTGTCGTAACCTTCATATTTACGCGCAATTAATATGGTTCGATTTTTTGACGAGTTGGGGGATCAATGTTTTGTGATATGATCATAGAAACCATTTTGAGATGTAAATAAAAATGATCTTAATCCTAATTAAAAATTCGTAAGCAAAAAAATATACTTCTGCTGCTGTTTCTTGATATTTTCAAAGTCATTATCTCGCTACGTTCCCTTACTTTAAGATTCCTTTTACTTTTATGCGAACTTAAATATGACAGATTTTACATTAAAGCATTTATTTTTCAAGTGATATCCTTTTAAAAGAATTTTTACATGAATTTGATTTAATTGTAAAGTGGCGAGCTATATTTGGATATTTATTATTCTTATTAAATTGTTGCACTTTATTTTGTCTATTTAATTCTTAAGAATTTTAAGATAATTCTTAAAAAAATTATAACGTCCACAAATTTTTATTAATATCATAATTTAGTATTATTAATAACTATGATTATGGAAAGAAAAAGCGAAAGAGTTATAATAAACGAATATCTTTATTTAAATGAAAGATACTGAGACTAGCAATTTCTTAATAAGTGCAAAGAGAGGAAAATGTTCAAATGTTATCCTTATCATTTCCACAACACATTTCCTCTAAGAGTAGAAAATCTCCAGAAGCAATTGTTATTTTTTAAAGAAAAATATAACTTTAATTAATAAAAATAATATTTTCTGTATTACAATCGCTTATGCGAGTACTAAAAGTACCGATAGTTGTATTAAATACTTAGACTTCTTTCAGATTGGATGTTCATTAAAAATAATATATTGATTCGTATACCAAATGTAATAAATTAAGAGTTTTAAAAAGTAGTTTGTATGTTAATTCAAATGAAATTGCTGTTTTTCATAAAATATAAGCCAAATTCTTTACTCGTTTGGTATACCGGGTGCTTCAAAACTCATGGCCAAAAATTTAAGAGGAGATAGAAGACATTTCTACATGCAATTTCCCCCTTACAATGAATAGGTGGAGAGCAAACGATGAACCGCTAGACGGCTCTGTAATGGAAAGCATAAAACCCGAGTTTTCGAACACATTGCAATTTCTACCATGGATTTCAGGAAGCATGGCGACGTACAGGTATCACGAAAAGGCCATGTCTTTTGAAATTTATAGTAGAAATGATGACGTGTGAGAAAATTCGTGTTTTATGCTTTCCATTACAGAACTGTCTAGTGGTTCACCGTTTTCTCTCCTCCTTTATATTGAATGGTAAAAATGGTTTGTTTGGATATTTTGAATCACCTCTTAAATTTTTCCCATGAGTTTAAAAAAAACATCCTGTAGGCTTAAACAAGTTTAAATTCAATAATTTATTTGACATTTAAAGAACTTTACTTCATTTTATCACAAATGACTGTATTTATAAATATTTTTATACTCTATGTTACCTCCATTTACTTTCTGCTGAACATCAGATTTATATCAAACCTTAAAAACTCAATTGCTTCATCATGTGATAAATTCTAACTTATCAACGATATTTATGTAGTTGATTGTAAACATGTTGATACCACATAAGGGGCATACTTTATATTTACGTCTCTTTTTACTCCAGAACTGAGCAATGGGCTTTCAGGGGGAGAAGGACTTCTTAATTCTGAACCAAAGCCAGAAAACAGCAAATAAGTACCTTATTCTCTAGGAATTCCTCCCTTCATTTGAAACTCAGTTAAATTTAACTTTTAGCTGTATCCATGTTTCCACACAATGGAAATGAACTTGAATCTTTGATATGCCAGAAAGTACACTAATATGCTCTACTAAATTAACATTTTAACTTATTTATGTAAGTGGATAGAAAATGTATCTATTGTATCAACAGAACACTATTCGATTGCAAATTCAAAATAACTTTGTAATTATCTTCATTTTAGATTTAACTAATACTCTGTTGGGAGAAATGTTTATTTTTTTAATATATTAACAATTCATTCTTTATTCGAATTAAAAATTAAGACCAATAAATAGGAGGCTGAATATCAAACTGCTGCTTTCTCACTAAGAAATGCTAAACACAGAAGAAAATCCAAAAAGGCACTAAAAATTCATAATAATTCCTCTTTTATGTGTATAATGCTGATAAAGACAAATTTAAATAAATATATGCAAATAAGGACTTGTTTATGAGGTTTTGATTCACCGCAGTTTCCTTTGAAAGTTTTTCTTTGAATATAGATTGAATTCGAGAGATTATAATTAATTTTTTCTATTATTTTACCTTTAACTCTGATTTAGTTCTGTTATTTTAATAAATCAGGTAAAATTTTATAACACATTCTTCTTAGTGTAATATAATAGTAAATTTAGCAATCTTTTTAGCATTATCTTAGTAACAATTGTATTATGATACTCTAACATAAACTCACGTTATCAGTATGATATCTACTTTTTATTATTATTTGTACATTATTCGGAGGTATATTTTGAAATTGAATCTTAAAAATGGGGAGTTTTATTGAAGGTTTCTTTGTAAAATATTCTTAAGAATTGAATATTCTTAAGAATTTTTATAAATGCTATGATTAAATATATTCCCATTGCGTTAGGCAAAAAAGATACATTAAAACTTATTCATTAAAGTAGTACTATGTAAATTTATACTTTTTTAAAACATGAATAATAAATTACCAATAAATAAAAATTTCTTCGTTTGCTATTAAATGGTCGTAGAGGAATTTTAATAATAATTTAATTAAAAGAATTACAATTAAACATATAAAAATAAAAACAAATTTTTTTCATGTATTTCATTTATTTTCTTCTATAGTGTATCAAAAAATATGTGAACAATGGTATATAGAAGCTTTCAAGTATCAGAGTAACTAATATATATAATCATAGTTATCACGAAAAATAATTACGAGTAAGAAGAGTTAAGAACGTATTTAGAATTGCGAGAGTTATCATAAAATAAGAATGTATTCCAAATAAAAATTCTTTAGTGTTAGTACACAATTTTGAGTTAAATATTCGAAAATAAGTTGGAATTTATCAAATTTACTTAATATTCAGTTTAAATAAGATATTTCTGAATATTTCTAAATTCGTAAAATTATGACTAAAATGTTTTTATTTAAATATCCAAGTCGGTTAACAATTTCTTCGAATCGCGAATGAAAAATAACCCGAAAAAATTTTCAATTTAAAAAAAAGGGAATCAAAAAATTTTTTGGGACTCCTAAAAGCACATATTACATGTTGAAAATTACCATCACTATATGCCCTGCCTTGCTGAATTTTTTGTTAGTGCATTTTAAAACAGTTATTTTTGTTTCAATATCTAAGAGATGAAAAAAAGAAGAACAATATCCCATGATAATCTTGTAAAATGGAAAAAGGATGAAAAAAACTATTATCTGCAACTTTTTTTTGTTTCTGTTCATCACCTGCATCGATAATTTTGCAGCGCTTGCACAAAATGAAACGAAATGAAAGCAAAAGTTAAAAGAAATTAATGCCTTTTGCCCAGTTCCTTATCGCTCCAACACTTGAATGAGCACTTTAAAGCTAAAATATGAAAAAGATGATAATAAAATGCGTTGATTACTTTTTAATTTCTTTTTCTTTTACTTTTAAACTACTTAAGAGATATCCATGATGCAATTTATTAATGTATCTTATAAGTTTTAGTTGGAACGTAGTTTTTGTCTAACTCTTTAGAGGGTATTTAGAATTTATGGCTGTGTATTTCTTAAAACAAATTTCTGACATCTATAAAATAGATTTAAAAATAATAATTTTACTTTAAAATGATTCACATTTCCTTCTTTTATAAGAATTATTCATTCATGGAAAAGTAATAACATCTCATAAAGTGGAAAATTCTTCGAATTTCCTCCCAATAGAATTTGAATTAAATTAGTCCAGCAGTTGCTGCTATTGCTGTATGCAGAGAGGCTGGCATTAGCAAACTGTGACTACTGCAGCACTACGAAGGAAGAAACCCATCCAGAAATCAGTTCTGATTTTAGAGTATACTTTAGGCCAGATGTCTTCAACCTGGGTTCCGTGGAACCCTAGTGTTCCTTGGAACTTTGACAGAGGTTCCGCAAGGGATCATTATTTGTTTGTCAAAGTATCAAAATTTTAGAAAAATTTTAATTTTTATTAAAGATCTAACTAGGCAGTTTGTTTCTAAAAATAAATATGAATAAATATTTTATGGATAAAATAAAATCTTAAATTTCGTAAGAGTCAAATGCTTCAAATACATTAATCGAGACACATTAGGCCACATATTAATCTTCGTTCTTTGGCTCAGTCGATATATCTCAAATTGATATACTGACCGACACTCAGTTGAAACTAAAATTTAGCCAAGTTGATATTATGCATTTTTGGAATGACATTTGAGAGGAATATCCTGAAATTGTCAAACGTGCTGAGAAACATCTTATGTCATTTATTTCAACAAATGTATGTGAAAAAGCTTTCCCTTTTCACGCTGCAAAAAGAAACAAAATACAGAAACAGATTAGCTACTGAAGAGGACGTTAGGTTGCCGATTTTAATAATTATTTCAGGGGTTAAAATATATATCAATAAAAAACAATTACAGCCAAGACAATATTCTTTTTCTTTTTTTCTTATGAATTTGTTATAATTTGAAGTATTGCTACTTTTATTTATTATTAATAGAAAACCTTTTAGAAAACCAAAAAAAACTTCAGTAGCAACATTTCCATCCATGATCTTATTGTTTGTATTATGATAAAATAAAGATGTAGTAATAATTTTGTAAATTTAAGTAGGATAAAACATTGATATCCTATTTTTCTGCTCTTTGATTAAGAGGTTGCTTCAAGAAAACGGTCAGCTCAAAGGGTTCTCCAAAGAATAAAAGATTAAATATCTCTGTTCCAGGCAAAATCTACAAACTGGTTCTGAGAAAGCTGCGATTTCAGTTTTCAGATTTTGAAATGTAGTTTTATGAACAGCGTGTTAACATCAATTTCTACATTTTTTAGAGAAATCACCACCTGAGATTTTTCAGATGTCAAAGTAAACATACAGCAAAGATGCGATAAAAGATAATGACTAGTGTGCTTAAGACATCTTTCACTCTAAACAAATCTTTATTAATCGGAAACAATTCGAATTAAGGTAGATTCATATGGACTCGCTTTCTCATCAACTCGACAATATGATTCCATTCATTTATTATTTATTATTTCGATCTTCCAGTATGAATATCATTATAATTAACAGTATAATGTTTGTAAATTATAATTTAGGGTCTCTACTTTGATAAGGTAATTTTGAATATTCATAAAATTTATTAATAATTCACAACATTTTGAGCAATAATAAAGCTTTTTAGCATCATTTACGAGTACACTGATTTGCCAAAAGTATTTGCATCGTAATACATAATTTTTGTTTAATAATACAAATAAATACTTTAGAAAATAACTGAACTAAAAATATGCAACATACAATGTTGTCTCGAGTTTAAGTCTTATGATAATTGTAATTTAATGCTTTTCATATTTTAATATACAGTACCTACAACTACTGAAGTAGTACTGGTGAAAAGATATTAAAATATATATAAGAAACAAATTAATTTTAGTCTCAATTTTGTAAAATAAAATGATAATGTTAATGTGCAGAATTTTTGTGTGATTGTCTTCT
>BMAW01021620.1:480193-523750 GCA_019974015.1 Nephila pilipes | reverse complement strand
ACAAGTTATTTTCTAAAAATGTACAAGTTTAAATTTACAAGTTATTTCTATCCTTATTCTATATTGAAATATATTTTCACAAAAAATGTTGTAAATACATTTACATTACAGAAAATTAGGTAAAGCAATTAAAGAGAGCAAGTGAACAATAAGTTAATTAATTTGACATAATACATTACGTAAGAATTTATGTGAACCGAATTGTTAGAGAACGGATGCATATATCAATGAGAAAAATAAAAAAATATGCATAATATCAAGAAATTAGAAATTTTTTAAGATATCCTTAAAATGTATTGAAAATACGAAAATGGGGGAAAATATATATTTAAGTTATCTTACATTTTTAGTTTCCTAAGGTTTAATCAAAAAAATATCAAAATATAAGAAACAATTTATCTTTGATTAAAATAATCGTAACATATGCATATAAATTATAAATCGAAAATAATATTCTAAATATTTTTGATTGATTTGTTGTTTTAAATTAAATTTAATTAATCGTACTAAAATTTCAAGAGGGTTACTTGGGATAGAACTTGTAGATTTCAGTAAGCACGACGAGCACGACAACTGAGCTACATTTTGTTCTCTTAATTTTCCTATCCCATGACACAAAGACATTGTGATACAGTTTCTAAAAAAATCTAGCCATTTTCTATTATTCAGCATAATAGGCTCTAACGAAATCAAGAATCCTCAGTTGAGCTGGACTAACAAAGACCAAAACTCTCGAGACCATGGTTACCGCGGTTCTTTGAATTAGAACTTATCAAAAATACTTTTTTTCATTGAGTGCCATTAAGGCTTCTGATTATTACAAACTAAGCACATCAGGATTAAAAATGTTGCATTGTAATGTAAAAATGTTATTCAAATATTTAAGGATATATTTAAATTGAGTCAATTTAACACTTTGTTTAAAGGATTTAAAGAAGCTTTGTGACATTTTAATACTTTATTATATGTCAATAAAAAAATTTATAATTAAAACCTTTAAGATAATCAATAAAAATCCTTAAAACTCAAAAAACCCGAAGCATTTTATTTTGAAAAGAAAATTAAAGCTGAATTGTGTGCATTTTTTTATTTAAAAGCTGAGACAGCAACACAATTGCATTAACAGCCATTATCTGCATTCACTGTCAATTCTTTTTTCATCAAAGTCCCTTCTATTCGTACTTCAGTATCCGATGAATGAAAAAAGATACATTAAATATCTGTCTCATGAAATAACAAAATGGAAAGAAAAACTATCTGCAAAAGGGAATGCTCCTGTTCATCACCTGCATCGATAATTTTGCAGCGCTTGCACAAAATGAAACGAAATGAAAAGGTAAAAGCTAAAAGAAATTAATGCCTTTTGCCCAGTTCCTTATCGCTTCGACACTTGAACGAGCACTTAAAAGCTAAAATAGGAAGAGGTTCGAATGATGAAATGCGCTGATTATCTTTTTTAATTTCCTTTTTATTTTATTTTGGAGTATTCCGGGAAAGCCCGTCGAGCAATTTGTTAATGCTTCTCCGGAGACGCGACATAGTTTTTTTTTCACTTCATAGGATATTTTAAAATTATAACAATTTACTTCTAAAAAAACTGCTGACAGCATCAATCAAGAAATTTTAAAAAAAGATGTGCTTTTAAGTGGGTCATATTTTATGCTTCAGCAAGAAAATCCGTTCCCTTTAAAATATTAATATCCCATTAAAAACACAGAAAATATTTTAAATGTTTTTGCTATGATAGCAGTTTTATTGAAAGCATAATCTTAAATAGTTTTAAAAAGTATCCATTTTGATTGATAACTGTATCAAGTGACTGTTAAGTTCCTCGAAGCTTACTTTTATACACTATTTATTCATACAATTAAAATCTTAGAAATATTTATAAATTGGTATTATTTTTCTCGGCAATTTGTGTAAAAAAAGTTTTCGTTTAATTTGAGTTCTTATTAATTTGTCTACTATTCCATCTATGAAGAGCTTTTGGGTAGAAAAATATCATATTGAATAGGAACTGTACATATATGGCGTTTCTCTTTTTTTTTTAACACATAATAGTTAGGAATAAATTCCTTGTTTCATAATTTGTTGAAAAAATATTTTCTGGATAAAGATAGGGCTTTAAGTAATATCATTTCATCTTTCATACTTCATCTCTGGTTTCATTTTTTCATTTTAGCACAGTGAATTTTTTAATAATTTTTTTCCTTAAATTAAAAAAATTGAAAATATATGCCTTATAAAGCAGGAAACACAAATTGCTTAAAAATAAATACTTAGGTACATCTTTGTATTACTCATTTATTTACAAAAATATTTGTGTTAATATGGGTCACGCAACAATTTGTCTATCTCCGTAACGTTAAAAGCGAAAAAAAATTTCAGAAAGGTTTTTAAAAAATTGAATGGTCCCACAGTGATTATTTTTTGTCTGCATGTATATATTTATTTTAAATGAGTGCATTTTAAAGAAATTTTATTAGTTTTTTTTCAAAGAATTTATATGTATAATTACAAAAATTCATGTGAGAAAATTGGTGTACATTTTAAAGAGTAAATTTTTTGAACAGCTTTTTGTTAAAATCTCTCATTAAAATTTAACTGCAATACAATAAATGTACGCAAAAAAAAATGGTGATTGTGCTATCAATCGATTTTCTGAAATTCTTTTTATACTTGATCATTTTGAGCATTTTTGGAAAATGATGTATGTAGTGACTCTCTTAAAATATTTTTAGAAATGACAAGATATATTTTATAATATGGCTGAACTTTTAAAAAGAAAAATATATATATTAAATCCTTAGTTAAAATACTATTTGTAAAGTGCCACAATGCTTGATTTTGCATTAAACTAGAATGTTTCGAAAATATAAATAGTCTAATATTCTTTATATTCTCTTCGTATAAGTAAGCTTCTCCCTTCCAAGAAACTTATGACAAAAATTAATTTTTTAAACACATGTTGTGTTTAACAATGTACTTGGTGTAAAAATATACAAAACTTACGGATATAGAATTACTTATATATGAATAATAATAGTTTGTATACTTTTGATTTTATACATATAAAATCCATAACTACTAAAAATCGACATTAAACCTTCTGCAGATTTGGTGTAGTATATTTCTGAAAATAATTTTGTAAAAATATTTCATAAAACACACGAAATTTATGTATATTTGTTAAAAATTACTAACTTTGAAAGAATATGTAATCTACAATAAACATACTAAAAAATATAGACTTAATATATTTTCTAAAACAATTATATTCACAATAAATACTTAAATAGCTCTATTATTGTCGTATGAAAAAAAAATTAGATCACTCTTCGACATTTATCATCACTCTCTTTTATTAAATCTTTAGTTAGTTAAAAATAATTCTCATCCTTCATTCATTATTTATTATATTATTATATTATTTTTTTCTTTTTCCAATCAGGGTGCCATGATATTTCTTATGGATTAAAAATGAATTAATTTCCAAAAACAAGAGAAAATATTTCGAAAAGTGGCAAAATATAAATGCAAAATAAATTAAAGTTTAAAAAATGTAACATATAGTAAACGCGAAAAAAAAGCACTGATTAAGTTTAGAGTTTAGATATTTAGAATACGTAAATTATTATAATATATAGATATTCAAGAATGAGAAATTGTAGCTAATAATATCAAATTAAAAGCAAAATTATTTTTCAAAAAAATAGAAGTCACTATGAAAAACTCTTTGATTTCATTAGTAAGAATAAAACTATACGGTGGTAACGAGCTTTCACCTTACAACAAAGAAATCAGCTTTTATTGATAGCAGATAAATAATTAAAAATAAACGGAAAGAAAAAAAATAATTCCGTAGTATCTTAATAGCAATAAATGGAATATTGATGACTTAAGGGGAAAATTCTAAATTTCAATTTAATGGACTCAAAGCTGTATTTAATTATAGATAATTATAATAACAAAAAATGAACTACTTAAATAATGTTATATATATATATATATATATATATAGTTATTCTTTCGCTTTAATGTATGGCAAAGGATACCGCACAGGAAACATAAGTGAAGAGAGTAAAACCACCACTTGCAGAAACATTTGAAAATTTATAAAATTTGGCAGATAATTCTGTTTATCTCTCTACTTGTTTTTTATTTATTTAAATGCTATCTGATTGTTTGTACCATCCTAAATGCTTTGTCTTTTCTTAATTAAACATTTATAGTTTATAAGTTTATTCAGTAAAAATCTTATACCACATGGGACTCGGCTAATCGAATCTTGCTTTAGTTTAGAATAAAAACCTAGACCAGAGGTCTTCAATCTGGATTCCGTGGAACGTTCTTAGGGATTACGCAAGTGATCCCTATTTGCTTAATTAATGCTACAAAAGTTTAGTAAAATTTTAATTTTTATAAAGGATTAAATTCTTAAAGGCAGTTTGTTTGTAAAAATAAATATAAGTAAATATTTTATGGATAAAATAAAAGCTGAAATTTCGTAAAAGTAACGTGTTTCAGATACATTAATCGAGACATATTTGGTCACATATTAGTCTCCGTTCTGTGGCTCAGTCGATGTATTTCAAATTTATACATATCAACCGACATTTATTTGATACTAAAATTTAATCAAGTTGATATCATGCATTTTTGAATTAATATTAGAAAAGAATATTTTGAAATCGCCAAAAGAACTATGATACATCTAATGTCATTTGTTTTAACCTATGTAAGTGAAAATTCTTTCTCTTTGTATGCTGCGACAAAAATAAAATACAGAAACAGATTGGATGCTGAAGAGGATGTAAGGTTACAGATTTCTACAACTATCCCAGACGTCAAAATACTTTGGAATAAAAATCAATCACATCCAAGTCATTAAAAATATTCTTTTTATTAATTTGTTGCAATTTAAATTATTGTTGCTTTTGTTTATTATTCATAAAATATATTTTCGAAAGCAAAAAAAAACCTGTTAGCTACCTTACCATTCATTATATAATTAAGGCGTTTTTATTGTGATAAAATAAAGGTGCAATAATAATTTTGTAAATTTCTGTACGATGAAACTTTGATATCCTATTTTTTCTTCTTTTTGGATCAAAGAAAATGGTAAGTTCAAAGAGTTCCCCAAAGTGTAATTGGTTGAATACCTCTGCCCTGGACAATGTTTTGAAATATAACCATGAATTATACTCCAAACTACATTATTTATGGATTATTGTGCTTGCGATTAATGGATTATTTTGCAATCATATGCATACCATACTCTGATATCTTGTCTCTAAACGAAGGGAAACCTACATCTACATAAAACTATGGGTTTAACTTAAATATCATTAAATTAATCAAGGAAAAACGTGATAGTTCGTAAAAGTATTGTATATATCAATACTTTTACTTTTAGAATTCTTATTTGTTGAAGATATACGAGTAACTATAAGAAAAATGGAAATATTTCAAAATTATTTGATTTAAGAATTTTTAGTTGAAGTAAAATTCTTGTTTGATGCATATTTTTGATGAAGTTAAGTTATTTGAGGGAAACTATGCTTGTTTGTTAAATTAATTTAATGTTGAATATTCACATTTTCTATTCCTTGAACAAAAATATCACTTCGAATGCTTTGATACATTTAAAAGAAAAAAATAACTTAATGCCTATTGGAATTTACATCTCCGTTTTCTTGAACAACTATTTTTTTTAGAAGAGCATTTACTTTGATGCATATGTATTCTGAAAATAATCCTTTAAGAATTTTAAACTTTTAATTGAAGTTATTTGAAGAAATTTATTTAATGATATTTTGAATGCTTAATTTTATTTCTTATTCTTAGACATGTATTTTGGAATTTATTATGTATATTTATTGTATATATACTTTAATTCATTAATTAATCTGTTATTAATTCTTTAAATTCTTAAGGATACAGAATTCCATAAGGATACAGAACTTCTAGTAGTCTCACAAACGATGCAGAAATAGATATTATCTAATTCTCCTTGACAAAGTCACTTTGCCTCACAAAAAATAGAGTTAATTGTTTCTGGCGAATTTTACAAACTTCAACTTAAGAAATTAGTACAAGAAACCATTTCAGATTGTATCCCTAGTATCTTATCATCACGAAAATCTGATAAGTAAGAAAGACTCTTTCCTCCAATCAGAAAGATGATGCACCTTTAGGACCTTTGCCTTAAGCAAAATATTTTAGAATTACCTTTTACTTTTTTTAATGCCATTTCTAAATGTGAATGGATCTATACCATGAAATCGACATCTTCCATACACAGATGCCTTTGAAATAATATTCCTGTAACAAACTATGTTTGGCAACCCTTCAAAAATCATCGCTGACAAAAGCAGTGTATACACATCTTCCGAACTCAAAAGTTATTGTCACGAACAGTCGATTTAACACTTTTCCATAACAATGAGTGTAACTTGTGGTAATGGTCAGGTTGAGTACATTCATGGTACAATTATCTCAATTTTAAATAACGATAAAAAAAATTTATAAACGTTGTAAACCAGCCTATAAATACAAACTCGGTAACCAAGTCATAATACAACGCACCCAATTGGCAACACGTTTAAAACTTCCAAATTCTTCGGACCCTGTGAGATAAATCCTATGAAAATTTATCCCAAATATCCCTACGAAGTGCAGAAGTTAGGACATATGAATGTCAAAACATAACATCAACTGCCTCAGATAAAATGGAACAGGGATGCACAAGATTAACCTCCATCACCAACATCACGAACATATTTTTTTTTTTTGTTTTTTGTCCTTTCTTCTTTTTCTGTTTGACATTTAAGTGAAACAATACTCAACCCAAATAGTTAATTACATTTATCGAATCTTTAACCATCAATGGTGTACTGTAAAATCACTGAATTCCTTGAGTATTTTAAAAATTATTGTTTTAGAATATATATAGCATGCGATAAGTAACTGAATATTCTAAATTGTAAATTGAAACTAATTTTTTAATAAAACTGACTCTCCTCATCTGAAAAGAGAAGTCTTATGGGACATTTAAAATATTATAACAATAAGTAAAATGGTTTTATGTTTCACAACGTGATTAAATATTTATATTTCACGCATTCAACATGTATCCCCTTATTATATATTTAATTTCAATGTCCATAAGTTATATTTTATTAAAAGGATCTTATATGAATTTTATAAGAACATATGTGAATATAATTTATTACTGATTATATAAATATATATATGGGGTGGGGGTGTATGTATAGTTTTATATATATATATATATATATATATATACTAAAAATTTTCTCAGTCAATGTAAAACGAAATATGTTATTGTATCAATAAACAAGTTAAAACAAATTCTCTTCTCTACTCTTATTTTCAAATCTTTAGTATTGCAGTACCAATACGACTTGATATTTCTTGACTAAAATTCCTTTATTTTAAAGTTTTTCATTGCTCATCCCATGAAATATCTTAAAATCATATAACACTGAGCAGTATACTGGGAAAACGCATTATAACTACAATATGTATTTTTATTTGATTCCCTTCATATTTTACAAAGTTAAATAAAGATTTAAACATTAATGATATGTTAAACTTTTCTAGCCTGAGGGAATGCTCAATACCAAGCATATTTCATTTGAAATAACTTAAATTAATTTATAATACTGGTCAAATAAGATCTTCAATCCTTGTTATAAGTTCTGAATATTATAAAATTATGGTTATTAAACTTATAACTATGTAATCTGACGTGGTTTTACTTCTAATCTCTGGGACTTTTCTGTTTTAATTGCTTCAAATTAAACTTCATCCAATAAAATGAAACGAATATTAGATTGAAATTATGAATTTCAGTAAATGGATTGGATGAATTACATTTATAAACAACGAAGAACGAAGTTAGACAGTTATTGGTAGAATATGTTAGAGTGGTTTTGAATCAAAGTAAAACGTAGGGACCAGCTGTTCATACTTTAAAGAGTGATCAGAGGAATCTTAGAACAGATAAGAAAAAAGTTTAGGATTCGAACCCTTGATTCTAATTTGTCGATTCACTCGTCCTCGAAGGAGTTTAAAAGAGTGGAATTAAATTAATATTCTAAGCCTGCATTTGTTCAAAAGCGTTAAGGAGTTTAACTACCGAGAAAGCAATATTAATGTTTGAAATTAAAGATTCAAGAAAGTGAATAAAAATAAATTGATTAGCCTCATTATTACACCCTCTCTCTTAATAAGGTTATTTGTTATTCTTCCTAATTAAGATTAATAATGACCAACGAAGACATTAAATAGAGGGCATTGCAATTATGTTCCAAAATACTTTTTATATTAGTTTCATATATTGCTCTGTTATCAGATGAAACATTTTACTCACTTTCGAAAAGTTACACCATTTACTCGTCAATACACAAGCACCACAGAAGTGAAATAAAGAGTTTCAAATTTAAATTTAAATCTATTTAACTAGTTTCATAACTCTATTCACTTACGCCCAAAGTCATACATCAATTAATATATATCCCTTATCTTTCACTTATTCCTTCACACTGCCAAAGAAGAAAGCCATCGTCTTTTCCAGGAAACTAATAAAATCCCCAAGCTTGAAGATCGAAAACGGAATTCAAGTAACTGGAGATAATGAGACCACGTTCGTTCTCTGCCACCCTCCCTTAAATGTCGGAAGAATGATCGAGTAACCGGTTTCCCTCGTCGTCCACATCCCAGATTCATAAAATGCCCTAGATAATGTCAAGTGGTCGCAATCGTACGTGTTTACACTTCTCTCGTAGAAGTTGGGGAAAGAGGAATTTCCAGTTAAAGGAAAGGTGTTGAAACATTTATTTATTTTACCATGGTTTCTGTTAAGTATGTTTCAGATAGTAGCGTTGCTAATATGTTTCTAATTTTGTAAGATGAAACTTTTTTAACTTGCCTGTGCTTATTCAGCTCGTAAAGTAGTTCGTATCTTAACTCGTTTCATCAGTTCGAGACAATGATTACCTGTTAAAGCTGCAGATTTTGTATGCGTATTGGAAAATTTAAAAAATTGGTGAATTTGTGATTAAACTATATAAGAGTTTTTTTAAAAAAAAAAAGAAAACCCTGGATTGAAATTTCAGAATTTCGTTAAATTTAAACTTAATGTAACTAATTTGTTAATTTTCAAGAGAGAAACATCAGTAAACCACTATCATTAGGAGAATATTTTTTTTTCACTTAAATTAGTCATATTAGGATTGTATTCTTATTATATTTTTTATACTTTGTAAATTGTTCTCTTTATTTGCACATATTCTAACCATCAAGCTCTGTTTACATTTATCCAATCCCATTTACCTAGAAAGTATATGCATATTTTTTTGAATACATTAACTGCATTTTAACTACATAATAATTTTAATTAAAATAGTTTTTCATATTTTTATAATTTCTATTACTTTTCACTTATTTTCCCTCTTATAATGTTCATTTCGAATAAAATAATTGGAGAAATAGATTTATCGAAAAATGCAAGATGAAAAATGAAACAATCGATCGCTTTTATTAAAACTGGAAGGGTTGCGAATCCAATTTATTCGCTTCAAGACTCAAGTTAATTTATTTCGCACATTCTAACATTCAGAAACACGTAAAATGCACGCGTGATATATGTACATCCTAAAATTTCATTAAAATCATGAGCTGCATTTCAGAAATGTTTTTTTCCAAAATTATATTTTTCCCGACAATGAACTCGGCATTTTTATCATCATTTTTAAGAAATGTTTTTTTATTAAACATTCCTGTTTATTTAATAACAAACACCCTGTTTCTCCGAACACATCTAAAAAATAGAAAAACGAATTCCGTTTTCAACTTCACTTCAAACTAATCAGGAATTGGTTTCAAATTTCGTGCACAGTCTTGACGTCTTAAAGCCTCAAGCTGTTTGCATTATTTATAAGCAATCTCGATCATAGTTTGGAAGGAAAACATAAATTCTTCCCGAAAAGCAGATGCAAATAAATGCGCGGAGCTATCTCCTGTCGGCACATAGTCAGGATAGATATTGGAAGGAAACTGCCACTAAAAATGTGCATACATTGCAGTTTCATCGCTCTCTTTAAGAATGGATTGCCGCCTAATCAGCATATTACTAAAGGCATGGGACATATTCTGAAGGATCCGTAAGATACGATGCAATAAGATACGATGCCTTAAAACAGTTACAAAGAGAAACGGTAATGATTCGATCCGTTTACTCAGTATGATTCGTCAAAAATTAAGAATTGACTCTTTGTTGAAATGTTGTTTCCAGGTAACAGATTTTCTGTCAAATAGTAAATTTAGAAATTAGAATGTGATGTAAATTAAAAGTGTGTAGTTTGTTATATTCGGTTTATTTGGCAATTATTACCTCGAGTGTGCTTGTTTTACAAATTTTCTGGAATATTATGCGTCGCTATACGAAGTATTTTAAATTAACGAAAATAGATATGGATGCATTTGGTGTATCAATATTTTGGATAATAGGTTCAAAGAAAAGGATGCATATTTTGGGTAAATAAAACAAACAAGTCCATATATGAATGTATACACACACACACATATATATATAACAAATGAATGAGTAAAACTGGCTTATTTCTATAGTCATGGCTGGTATAACAATACAAGTTATCCGAATAAAGTCTATTTATTGCTGTTGAATGTGAGAGATAAGCAATTACATGGTGAGGCACTCAGGGCAAGTCACGTCCTTTTGACTTCGTCGATTGTATACATTTGAGATCAGAAACACAGTTTCAGCCTTTATGGTCAAAGTGAAAGAGAAGGGAATTCACCTTGCTTGTAATTTATATTCAAGAACTTCATCAAATCACGTGGTACTGGAACAGAGATTTCCAGGGATCTCATCCCAAAAAGAAAGTTTAGTAGGGATTATCCCTCGGATGGGAACATGATACAACAGATTTGAGCAGATATATAGCACGCGATCGAATAAATTAAGAGTTAAATTAAAATGGCATGAGGAAACAAAAAAAAATTCCCTATTTATTTTGATTATGAAAAAAAGGGAAAATTAGGAAACTACATTTAAATTAATTATATTATCTATATTTAGATGAAATCATCACACAAACACACACACATATATATATATATATTTCGGCCTCACAATTTTTATCATTACAATTCCTAATTTAAGAGTCTGTTTTACGTATTGTGCATTTTTAGTTTATTTTAAAATTTTAATTAAATTCCATTAAATTCAACAAAGTGTCAAAGTAATTTTGAATATCGTTGAATATATTCTTATTAAATAATATGTTTATTAAAATTGAATGTTGATATAATTTTCCGATTTCTCATTAAATAAATACAACTATAATCTTTGTTTACATGATGCTAGTTTTTTCAAACTTGATGTTATCATAATAATGGTTAAAATTTAAAGCTTAAAATATTTATCATACTAATTTCAATGCCACATAACAACAACAACCAATTTTAAATCTATCTATGTACAAATTCAACTTTTATATTAAAATATTATGAAAATGTCTAAGAATTTAGCTCATACAAATATTTGCGTAGCATTAAAACAAGAACTTATTTTATCACCTCAGTATATTTGTGAACTATATCAAGGTTTTGTTGTAATAGAGCACGTTCATATATTTTAATAATACATTAAATCACAATACATTATGGTGATTACAACTTTGTATTGTTTTCAGCCCAATTGCATGACAAATTGTAGTACTGTAGTTGTATTTACAATATATAATTATATAATTTACTTTAATTATAATATGTTATGTTCATTACAAAAACAAACCAAAGTTAAGCCTTTAAACACAATTACATAAAAAATTTCAATATTTAAATTATATTTGTATTCTCAAAACTAATGAATATCTTTCACAGTATGATTAAAACATCAACAACTACTGTTGAAGACCAAATTCATACAATAAGCGATGTTAAAATTTTTAAGCACGATAACATGTGGGCAGATTGTAATATTTAAATTATGTTTGCATTTTCAGGTATTAGGTCACATATTTTGATCATGTCTTTTGAAAACCAAATACAAATTTTTGAACACTTTGCTGAATTTTTGTAAGCAATTACACTTTCACTAAATTTTAGTAACATAGAACACTTGTAACAATTTTTTAAAACTTTTTACTTTTTTGTAAGACTTTTATATAATTTATCCTTGAAATACATTTAAACATAAAGAAATATTGTAACATTTTTTCTAATCTTAATTACTCAGTAATTTTGATCATAGAAACAGAATAGTTAAAAGTAATTAGTTATTTCAGTAAATTTTAAACTCATCTCTACAGAAGTAACTTTCAACTTAGAATCTATTTCGCGAATTAAAATTGGGACATATTTTAAGTTGTGATAAATAATTTTTGAGTTTTACAATTTGCATTGCTTCGCTAGACTTTGCGACAGGAAAAGCGTCTCCAATGCTCCATTCTTACGGAAGGAGAATATTATGATGAAATCATGTTAATACTTTAATTTTAATTCTAATACCAAGTTCTATTTATACCAACCAGCATCTAAGTATATAAACTACAACTTTCCCACACAGGACTTTCTACAAGATTCCATTTGACCTGACATACTTACTCAGATAAATACTCACTAATATCAAATTCCTTTTCATAATTAGATACCACGTCAGATGACAAATATTTAGAAATTTAATCCGAATTACTAGTATTACCTTGAACATTCTAATTTTCTTCTAAAGATTCTTTTAATGAAGCAGATGTGTCAAATAATTTTTTTTTTAAATTTTCAGAATGTGTGCAGCCTTTATTTTGGATATTCCAAATCACACAGATATTCGTCGCTTCTTATTAAAATATTCAAATGCAAAATCCAATTTCAATACAACGGAAAAACGAATGTATAACTTTTGAAATATCTGGCATTTTATAAAATTAATGTGATTTATATCTGTTTAGGGCATACATTGCGCATTCCCATACACAGAAATAATATAAGCTCGTTAGTGGGGAAAACAGAAATAAATATTACACGCAAAAACAAAATAAATTTTGGAAAAGTTCTCAAGTACGAAATTTCGTCTGCGCCTGTTGCATCCTGGTGTGCATGCAAGTGTTTCTATGAGCAAGATTCCTGAAACTCAAAACTTTCGGCACCTGAGGCTACAATGGGACGTTAACAAAGAGTATGGCATACCGATTGACAACAAGTTGTCTTTTCGGATGACTCCCGCTTCAATTTGGGTTTCAATGACGGCTGCGACCCCACTAGACGCTGTAGCGGTGAACGTCATCTTCCGGAGTACATTACCCAACGTCATATCAAATAAACGCAAGGCGCTATGATCTGATGTACCTTTGTGCATCATGTACAATCACAGCTAATAAGAATTGATGGCCGTCACAACAAAGACCGATCCATCAAATAAGTTCTGGAAACAGAAGCTATATGTTCTTTATGTAGAGTAAAATTTATTCAATATTAAATAACTTTAAATTCGCCATTATAGTTCTAGATTTACTCTTCCCACAAGAAACTCAAATCATTAAAAATAACGATAATAATACCCTCTAATAATCTTAATGAGAATTAAGAAAAAAACCGTCTATAGTAAAATTAGAAGGGATATTTTTAGCAAAGATAATAAAAAAATTGAAAAAGAAATTAAAAAAATTGCAACCAAATACGGAACAAACACAAAAAAAAAGTTATTATATTTTATAATTAAAAAATAATCTATTTCACAATTTTTATACTTTAAATATTTGTTTATTAAAAATTAATTGGGTAATCAGCATTAAAGCAAGTATGGAAATCTTGCAATGTTTTTACCTGCTCATTACCTAACATGAAATTAGGCATACAAAAATAAATTAGGATGTTTATTTCTTTTTAATTTTAGTCTAATTCTCTTAATATTTTTATATAGTTCTTTATCTTAAATTTTAAAAAGGATTTATTATTTTTGATTTAAATTTTGTATTTTAATAAATTTAATTATTTATATTTAAATTGCTTCTTCAGTTTTACCTTAGCTACTAATTTCATTATATATATATATATATATATATATATATATATATATATATATATATATATCAGATGACGAATACACTATATAATATGTATTTTCGTTCCTCAATATTTTACGGCATATCACGAAAAGATATCGAAGATTTGTTCTGCTTTAAATTTAGCAACCTACATCCTTCAGCTCGATAATGTTCGGGGAAAAGGAGAATCTGGACGATTCGAATCCAATACTCTATTTGAACTTCGCTGGATTAGACCCCACTTTTGCCTAACTAATAAGCTACCGAGTTACAATTTTTGAAAGTTCTTAATAAACATCTGTATTTATGTAGTTAGTGTTTATATGTGATAAGGAATAATAATAAAATACACTTCATCAGAACTCAAAAAAATCAATACTGATATGGAGTTAGAAGTAAAGTGGACACTTATCGGAATTCCTAATTAACATATTCAAAATGTTATATATTTTTAAATGTTTTTTATGATGAAAAAATTCTCTTAACTCAAAAATGACAAAGAGTTAGAAATTTCTATTTCTTCTCCATAAATGTGAGAGTATTCCTCTTTTATAAATGTGAGCAGAAATTAAACTGATTTTTGTAGAGTAAAATTCTCATTATAGACCCAGCCATTAGATCTTATGTCAATTTTAAAGATATGATTAACAATTTTTTATTCGAAAATGGAACGTTATCATAAATATAATTAATGCAATGATATAAGAAAGGCAGCGAATAAAAAGAAAATTCTCAGCATTCAGAATAATTTCTTTGAAAAAAGGGCAGAAAACTGGAAGAAAAACTACATGGTCTTTTTCTACATCGTAAAAATTTCCGAGATTGTACCAAGAAGAGAATGGGACAATTTTCCTGAAGGAGTGGTTAAAGATTGATGAATCTTCGTGTACGTGAGCTCTTATAAATAACTATCCATTCACTTAATTGTTCCCGATACTCCCTTCAGGCACACGCAGAAATTTCGCAATAACCAAAAGAGGAAATTGGACACTTCATTATTATCAGAACAAGTTATTCTCAACTAGGTGTTTTAAATAAAATTTAAGGATTTTAGTGATTGTTTATTAACGTCACACTGAGAAGCAAAATTAAGGCTATTGGCAACGGACCTGTTTATTTCGAACCTGGATGAAGTGACTGGAGTGACACCTGAGCTGGTAACTTCCTTCCCAAACTTCCACACCCCACGATCAGGAGGACTTGGTACATAGACAAATTTAATGTGCATTGACCCCTTTAAACAGCGGATATCAGAGGCCTCAGGGCCATACACACGACTTGACGAATATCACCGGCCGCGAGTTTGTGACCATGACCACAAGGTTACCGTGGTCTTAAAGAAGGTTAAGAGCAGGTATAAGAAATAAATTCATATTTTTTTAACTGGCAATTAATTTAATGCTATATTTCCTCTTTATAAAATGAGAGCGGTATTATATCCTAACATAAGTCGTGCGTGAATGTGGCCATGTCTGTCTGTGACATCAGTACATATTCCCTGCCTAATTTTAATATTTTTATTCAAGATTGCAATCGCTATAGAGCAAAAATGTTTATAACAATTTGTCTTAATTATTAAACATAAACTGGTATAATATTTCTAAGGAAGGACTACAAATCAGCTTTTGCTAAAACATTGCGAGGAGTGAAAGCTCAGAGCATGATAAAATATTATTTCCACTTTTTTCGAACATTAGAACTAATAACATTTGATGTTCCAGAAAATAAAGAATGTTACGAAACACCTTATCAGGATAAAGTTTACATTTGATGCTGTGTTCAGAACAATGGAGAAAGGCATAAGAATATAGTAGATAGGAGAAAGATTTCAGTACTGGATATGTTCATCTTGGAATGCAATGTAACATTCCACATGTCGTGTCATACTTAGCACAGCATAATTCAGCTGTTATCTAGACAATTTATCTCACTCCGCTGTCAGATCATAGATGAGGATTTTCTGGTTAGTTGGACGAGATGTCACCCAGAAAGTCACTTACTCTAAGCATCCCATACATTTTTAATAGGTTTATGTCTGGTGCGTTGGCCATACAATGTGGTGAATACCTCTCTAGTAACATTCTTGAACAGCGACTGATCGATTATATGGTTCGTTGGCGTCCATGGAAACAAATTTATCACCAACAGCGCCATGATAAAGAAAAACATTAGGTAGTAGGTCTTCATTGATGTACCTTTATTGTTCATATTTTCAAATATTAGCACATGTAGGGACGCGGGAACATTGATAAAGATACCGGCCCATACCATGACTCTGCTTGTCGGATAACTGTACCTTTTGAGGATATTTTCTGGACATATACTGTAAAACTCTCAGGCCAGATCAGTTGATATCTACAATCTGATTGCAAACCGATCCTACTCTTTTGAGAATAGTATGCATGTCCAATTTCATATTCGATCTCCTTCTCTACTAATGACACTGGGATATATTTTGTAATCTGGACATTGTCACACACAAAAAAGCTCTACTAGTGTACAGTCCTTCTCTCAAACTTCTAGCTACAGATTTTCTGGAGATCGTCAATCTTGTAGAAAAATACTCATTTAATACACGCCAAGCGTCGGTTTCTTTTCTCAGATATGGCAATGAAACTATTACCTGCTGACATCATACTTCAACCACGACCTCTCACATGCCACTTGCTTCACATTCCAATTATTTTAAATACTTACCACATCCTTTAAACAATACAGTGCACAATACTGAACTTTCTGGAAGCATCTATTATTTGTCTCCCTTCTTCAATATTTCTAATAATATAACCACGTGATATTACTTCATGTCATCAAAAAGGCATAACGGAAATTTTACTTTCGTAAATTAATTATTTTCCATCAAACTCTTTTTCACTTGTAGCATTAGCTGTCAACTCGCGTAAAGTTCTTCTGTCATGGCTATCACGTGACGAACATGAGTGAAAAAGAAAATCTGCTAACGCACTTTTATTTTTTCTATATCTTCCCACTTATTTTAACATTCCACATTTTGTGGGTGCTATGAGTGATATCGTCATTCTCATAGCAATTATCTACTAGGTTACTTAGGTATAAGGGCGGTTCTAAATATATCTATGTCAGGAATCAGAAATTGCTATGAGGTAAATCTTTAAAGCATTATCCATTGATCGTTTTCCCTTTATCTAAGCAGTCCATACCAATAATGTCTTTCACATCCCAAAATATCGTCACTTTAACTTTTCCGACCAATGAGACTGTCTACATCTCCCTTGTAGTAAGTAGATTTACCCTAAGAGACCTGTTATTTCAATTGTTGGCTGGTTTTCAATGGTGTAACGACGAATCCGGTTTTCATCGATGGTGACAATTCGATGCTAGGGGTTGAGGCGTCGATACTTCGCCGTGGCAATAATCCAATTTTGATTTGGTCCAAATCAAAACTAACCCATGAATCAGGATCAAATGTTTTTCAGACTCTTAATTTTTTTTTTACAAATAAATTTCAAAAACACACAATGTAGGCCCTAAAATGCTTTAGAAAGGCCACCTGCTGTTGAAAAAGCTACTGTATCCACCAAACTCGAAACTATTTTTTTTCATTTACATTTTATATTGACATATTATACATTATATGATATTTCCATATTATTTTTTAGTGTAATAACATCGAAGGATAAGCTTTCTAAGTGATATTCTTCAATACGCATAAATTGTTTTAAACTATTTTACTATTTTTTTCCTTATGATTACATGACATATCTAGAGACGAAGAGGTCTGAGAGAAAGATTGCCCTTGGAAAAAACACCCTAATCATGTTAATTCACAAAACAAAAAAAAATTGTGTGAGCTTCTAATTTTAAACACTATTTAAAATATTTATTTGCAAGTCTCACTCAGCATATTAACAACATCGGAATATTGTATCCGAACTCTATTAAATTATTGAATTTTTACTATCCCTGTTTAAATATGAAAGAAATATGTTAATGATATCTAAAAAATTTTGAGATAGTGAGACAATTAATGGTAACTGATATCAATGATTTGCAGAAACTGCAATCAATTTAATTGTTCGTGTGTATGCGTGGTTACGCTCATTTCCCAACATTTACTTTCTCCTTAAATTGAAGTTTTCGAAATATCACACACTACCCATACCTACTTGCCATTAATTTAAATGGATATTGGTTAAAAACTAATTTCTTAGATTTAAACTTGGCTCTGTTTTATTAAAGTTTTTAAAAAATAAGGTATTGTTGCAAAATTTGTCTCCTCTCTATCCTGTTGATTATGCCGATATTTTCAGCAAAACTTTTTGGATATGTCTACTTGAATGCAGATAAAATGTATAATAATGGGAAATTTTATTTACTAGATGTTATATCTTCAGAAGACAATAATTTCTAACAGAATTCGCTGTTATACTCAAAATTACCTATATTATAGCTAAACATCATCTATTTGTAATAGATATTTATTAGTAAAAAATAATTAAATCCCAAATGTGTGACTACTAGAATTAGATCCGTTAGTATCAATTGGTAACAAATAATAATAATAATTTTAATTCATACAGAATATATATTTAATTTATTTTTATTTTGCTTACGAAGTACACACGCACTTATTTCCCTTTCATTTGATGGCTGAGTAACTCACTTTAGTATATCCAACATATACTAAGGATTGAGGTTAGGTAATCGGTAGGAATGAGATAATGTTGAATATTTTTTTCCTCTCTTAGTATTTTGCTAAGAGCTGTTGCACATTTAGAGATAAGGCAGTCATTATCAGAAGGAAATATACACCACATTACAGTGGACCATTAGTAAGGTGCAGCTGGTTGATTTTGTGGGATAGATCTCGCCGAAATACATGAAACTTAGGGAAAGAACAGTTTATATAATTTCTCAGATGTTGAAAAGATTTCCTATGATTTAAAGGCTTATGTTTAACAGATTTTGTAAATATGTAATTGATATTAATTTAAGGTATACTGAGTTATTTTGTTTATTTATTTCGTGTATAGTACAATACATAATCGTGCTTACAAACTGAAAATATGCATTCATTTGTATTTTTGATGTTTTATTTAATTTAGAATATGTAACAATTTAGTTTCGCCATTTAAAAAATGGAAATAAAGAGAAATTATTTATTTCCAAGTAATATTTAAATAAACTTTTTTTTATATGTTTGTGAATGGCTTGCAAAATATATCTCTAAAAGGTGATTTGGAAAACATTTAGTCAATGATATATATTTTAAGAGCCAAACAAAAATGTTATTTGTACCATTCGAAGTCATAAATTTAAAAAAAGTAGATCACTGCAATATCATCACATTGATATTGTAATACAACCGGTTTCTTATTTTTGTTCTCATTTTCATGGGTTTTTTTTAAGAAAATTTGAAAAATCTTATAATGTATCTGTATCAATAACTGTTGCAACTCCTTATCTAACAATATAGAGGGAACTGAGGTGGCTAAAGTGTTGTGAGACTCTCATATGTGGTGCGGAAGTTTGGAGAGTGAGGCTCAGCTCAAGTGTCTTCTTCATTTAACCTAGGTTCAAAATTACTAAGTCCATCACCAATTGCTTAGTGTTGAATCTCATTGTGGCGGTAATAAACTATGATAAAAACATAACATCCCACCCGAGGTGTCTCATATTGTACCTCGGAGGGCATTGTTTTCTTTGGGATCAAAGGCATGACACTACTCAATGTAAATACCTAAATTTGAAAAAGGACAAACTTTTTAAGAAAAAAAGATGTGTTATAATCAAAATTGTTTTATTGAAAAAAAATAATATAGTATATGTCGGTGTTCTATTTAATCATGTTGACGTGCAATTCACACTTGAGATTTGCTTTAAATTAGAAAATTTAAGAAATCCTAATTTTAAATCGGATTATAAAGAGAAACCTAAGAAAATTCAACCTACCACTTCTAATTTAGTTGTAAATGAAAATGTATTACATATTGAGTTAAAACTGAAATTGTTAGTCTTCAATCGTCAAATATAATTGTTGAAATGTTTGGAAGTGAGCGAAGTTTTATTAAAAGAAATTTATCTAGAAGGTTAAATTAAAATGTCTGGAGTTGGGAACATTAAAGATTTATTCGTTTAAAGCAAAAGATCTTAGGCTCCAAAATTGTCGTAAAGTGGAGTTGAGATTACGGAATATTTTGGACGAAAATGAAGTATTAATGCAAGCGTTGGATATAGATGAGATTTCGAGGGCAAAAATTAATTTCCTGAATGAGAGGTTAAGAGCTAAAATGGAGAATAAGTGATTCATTTTAACGTGTGGGCTCGATGAAGCGTCCGGAAAGAATGAAATTTCCTTGTTGGTGGCTGCCGAATGTTATTGGTGTTTTCAAAAGTTTTTGAAAGGTGGAATTCATCATTCGTAATTGTGAACACTGAACTCGGATCGTACTTGCAGAGAAAATGCGAGAATATGAATCAATTCATTTATGTAAATTGGGTTTTCGAGATCGAAAATCTGTGTTATCTGAACTCGGGCGTCTCTGGCAACTAGAAAGCCTATGTTTTGTGAACAGAGAAACGAAGTGTATGAATGTAACATAACAGGAAATAATTGAGAAAATTAATTATTATTTTAGATTTGCAGTGCATTTTATTGTATTTGTGCCATGGAAGCCTAGTATGCAAGAGAAGTTGACTAACAACAGAGAAGTAGCTCTAAAACATTTTGAAGATTTCAATAAAATGTATTGGAATAACACGTTTTTTTTTTTTTTTTTTTTTTTTTTTGAGGATTATAAAATGTTATTGATGAGTGTTGTAGCGAAAGTATGGTTCAGAAATTGTCGTCTCCTATTCGGGTGTTATGTAATGAATCACCATTCTATTACCCCACCGTGTCATCATTCCGGAGGAAGTTCAAGAGCTATGGAAAGATCCTAAGTATCCTAAAAATTATCTTCTCGAATTGCGATCTCAAAGGATTTTTTTGCTTCTTTAACAGAAAAGAATCTTAAGATGAGCGGGATAAGTGGGATTCAAGAAATGTTTTGCATTTCAAGATTCAAGAAATGTTTCCTGCAGCTCCCGCTGCAGGGATTCAAGAAATTAAAATTGTTGTAGCCTCTTGTAATCATATAAGAAGCTTATAAAGATAGAAAAATGATTATGTTCGTTCTGCTCAAGGATGTTATAGAAGCCCGTTTCAATTAATTTATCTTTTTGAAATTTAAATGTTAATTGTATTAGCTATGTATGTGATACATTATTCATTTGAATCGAACATTTGATATTAATGTGTGCTTTATAGTATTTAGGTATACGGAAATAATTTGAACTTTCTTTTATATAGTAACTGGTAAATGGCTGTGTACAGTTGTGATATTTTGCAAATCTTTATCTTACAATATAGAGGAACTGAGGCACTAAAGGTTTCTGAGACTTTTATAGTGTTCACAGAAGAAAGCATTCGATGATTTTGTTTTTCGTTGAAATATACGTTCGTATGAGCAGCGGGCTTTCCCGTGCATTATGTTTCCTTCCGTTTATTAAAATATGAAAAACCATCAGTCATGTCATAATTTGGACTTCAGATGGAATACATAGTGTAAAGTTGTCATAATTGACTTCATCCAAATATCGCATTAAATCAGCGTATTATATATCTTTTGATTTTTCCGTAAAAGTTGTGAAAAATTATCAAGTGTACCTATGACTACATAAGAGAACATTAGCACTGAACCACATCTTAAATATTTCGCCTTTTAACAATAACTAAATTATCTAAGACTTAGCTAATCGGTTTATAATCTGATAAATTAATAGCAACTTGAAACTAAGGTAATAAAATTATATTTTAGAAAAAAAGACGATAATGGCATATTTTTTATCATCCTTTCAAACGGCAATTATTTCAATATAAGACACATATCCGGATACATGTGTGTAATATTTACTTTTAAAACACTCACGAAGATGATGAGTTGAAAGAAAAAATTTTGCCTGAGAAGGAGTTTTAAAAGAAACCACTATAAGAATTTTCAATTTATGCAGAATGTTCAAATGTACATTATTCATTGCAATTACATGGTCAACAATGATGAATATATACTCATTGACATAATAATTTGAGCAACAAGAAAGAGTTGTCACAATAAAACAAAATTTTACATACGTTAGTACAACGTTGTTGTAAGTGATTACAAAATCGAAGCAAAATAAGCATTTATTCTAAGAACAATTCGAAAGGAATGTAGGTTTTAGTACCCTGTTGGGCCGTGTCTAGCATGAATGCATGATGTGATACGGTCGGGCATTGAGGCATACAAGTCCTGTATGAAGTCTTGCCACATCCCGTCCCCCCAGTTGCTGTAAACGTGCCTTGAATTCAACCAAACTCGTAGGCAATCCAACTTTCCATCCTAAATGATCCTATATACACTCGATCGGTGACAAATCTAGAGATTGAGCAGGCCAGGAAAGGGTGGTAATATAGTGGAGGCAGCCTTGTGAAATCGTTGCTATGAGTGGGCCAGTATTATCCTGTTGCAAAATGACTCCTAGGAGCCCCATGAGTGGTATCATTTTGGGTATTGGTACAACTGTACAATGAATTCGCTGTACAATGAATGCAGGATTGAGACGTTCTCCATGGGGCTTTCACATACGTACACGGTTGTCATCACTTCCCAAATTCAATCTCGACTCAACCTGATTCCATTATGTTACGGAACTATCCCTTCGAGCTTGAAACCACTCCAAATGGAGGCGACGTGGAGCGGGTGTTAATGGCAGTACACGTAATGGCCCGCAATGGAGGTGCTGCCTGTGTATGGATGATGGACAATGAGGCAGTTGGCGCTATGCTTGCACGTCATATAATGTGACAGTATTCTCGACTATTGGTCTGTCGATGGCATCCTGAACTGGTCGCCGTATAACAGACTTCTCTCTTGTCCACTGGTCCCAACACCTCTTCAGATTAAAGTAAAACGGCCTAGGTGGAATGCTACTCGCTGAACTGACCACCCGATTTCCATCATCCCCATGATTCTTCGTTTCTCGAACTCTGATAGCTGCTCATATTGTCTCTGATGGCGGTGTAATGACATCTCCAGTTAAAATCCTCCATATGCAGCAGATTAAATACACGCAAACAAGATCTGCTTATCTGTTTTATAATCCAAGGAGAACGAAGCTCATGGCTCTCTGGTAGCATTATGCAATGCGCAATCCCTCTATATTTCTAAGCATTTACATATCTCCCAGACACGTACCTCCATGCCAAATTCTGTAATAATGTCATTCTTCTTTTCGAAAATTATTATGGCAATGAGAATATATTTCCTTTTTTCTTCCAAATGTTAAGTAACAAATAATCAATTAATAAAGAAGTAAAAATACACAGTAAATTATAATTCTTAAGATATTTCATAACGGGTTTAATTTTATTTCTGGATGTCATTAAAATCAAGTATAATATTCTTAAATATGTGATATATTCATGCATAAATTGTGTAAAATTAAATGAATACATAAACAGTACAAATAGCGTCATACAAAACATTGAACAATGAATTTTTACCAGTATGAAGCTAATTATTCTGTTTTCAAGCTAGAGGTATACATCTCAATGAAAAAAGTTAGTTCGAGCAAGATTTTTCCGACAAATTGGTACCCAATGTTAGATTCACTATCCCACTGGGACTCTCTTAGGTAGTTCTTGCGCTGTAGATTAGGATAAAAAGAGAAAAACTCTTTCAGCTTCTATTTTATCCAAGCCACGTTTACTTAAGGAACAACAAACAAGGGTTAAAAATGTTCCACGGAATAACAAATGTTCGTGTATTCAAAAGAGCAACATAGAGAGAGAAAAAAACTAGGAGCCCTTATTCTGTCTTATAAACTTTCGAGCTAAACTATAAGCCTCGTAAAAATGCACGAATGAAAGAAAAGATTAAAATGAGGAAAAGGTCCACAGAAACGAGCTTAAAAGGCTCAGCCATTTTCTTCTTATATTTGTATTTTCTTTCAGTAACTGTTAGCGTATTACCAAGACTTTTTGGTTGAAATTTATTACTAAAATTCTCTTTAGGATAAAATGTTATTCTTTCAAAGATCGAATCAACGATTATTATCTGTTATGAAATATTGGTTGGTAGGATAGTTTATTTTTAAAAGATCTACCTCTTAACAGTATGCTTTATTTCATCGAGAAAATAATTTTAAAATATTTTTGGATTTTACTATAGCATGACTTACTTATTTTCTTAGCATATTTTCCAATTTCACAAGCTTTTGTACAATTTACTCTCTCTCTCTCAATATATATATATATATATAATATGTGTGTGTGTATATAAATAATTAAGAATTTTTAAATTCTCTATGAAAATACTCTGTGCTATTTTTTTAACTCACTTGATTACTTTTCTAAAGAACAATTCCGCTCAATGTTAATGAATGACTGATGCATTTTTTTAAAAATTAAAAAAGAAGAGGGCTGTGATAAAATAGAATAAATGATCTCAATACGGAAGTATTCAATTGTGCAATGTATTGACTGATATGAAATAAAAATGGCACTTTTTTTTTTCTTTTTTGAGGTGCTTATCGGAATTAAAAATATTTTCGCTGACTTTTAATCGATCATCAATAATTTTCTTGTAGTGTTTTATAACCAACATTCAACTTTTTTTCAACAAACAATGAAAAGTTCATGTCAACTATAAAAATAAATGTAGAATGCTGGTAGCAATATAAAAATATTGACGCATTTGTTCCAGACAATTTATTTAAATTTCTCGATCGTTTTGGATGTTATTTATAGACGTGAATATATATAGCTTTAAAATAATTCGAAAATGCATAGTTCTTCATATGTGTGCAATTACACTTGTGCAAAGAAAAATAAATAAATAAATTCAAATAATTCGGTTATATATATTGTACACTTCTAAATATGAAAGTGTGATGAACTTTACATATATTTTTATAGTACGACTTATAAAAATAATTAGAACAGATATTTGTTGAAAAACTTTCCTTACGTTTCATACTTTAATTATCGGCATTTTCATTAAAAAGATCATTCGGATCTTTTGTACCCTTAAGCAAGGATTTTTAAATAAGAATAACTCTTAAACTCTTCTGGTTCATGAAACTATTTTGTGACATTTTAACTTAATAAAGTATCAACAACAGGCATAGAAAGTTTCTCATAATAATGAACACATGTAATGAAATAGAGGTTACGAGCTCTAAAAACTGTAGAACGGAGAATTTCATTTGTGCACCAAACACGTTAGATCGTAGCAATTTTTGAAAGATGCAATCCCAAAGCATGATAAATTAAGATTTCATTAAATTTCAGAATTGATTACTTATTCATTCTAAATACTTAAAAATATTATATATGTTAAATGTTAAAATATATCATAAACCATTAGAAATATTAATTTTACAAATTGAGAAATAATTCTTAATGCATCATGACTTATTAACAGCCCTTTTCTTAAGAGTTTTGTGAATAAATTCATCAGAAAAAATCAGAATAGCTATAGAAAAATATTTTAAAATGTATACATAAAAAATTCAAAAAAGAATAAAGCCACTCACATTTCAACCTTTAAAAATAAGCGGATGTAAGAAATATATATATATATAACTGTGTGAAAGGCTTGGATAAAGCGACATTCTACGTGACAACATTTACTATCTTTCAACCAAGTGTAACATAAACGGAAAGACACTACCCCATAATGTGTATAAGACTGTCACGGTGTGGATATGTTATATATACTTTTGAAATATCCTAGTTTTCTTTTCTCCGTGGTCTTTATAACAAGTAGTTACCTTCCCAACAACAACATTCCTTCAGGATGACAGTCATGCCCTTCAATTTCCAAAGACTGTCTCCCGCTTAAGACACTGTCATTGTGTCTACCTTTAAAATAAAGGCGCAACAAGGCTATTATTCTTCGTAAGATTTCCCCTTGAAGAGAATACATCTGGCAATTTTTGCATAGTGTAATAGAATTTTTTGTGTGGCTTTATTTAAAATATAATAATATACATTGTAATCCAAAGTTTTAATGAATTAAACAATAATTGTATTGAAAATTATTTAAAAAATAAATCAAAAGTTTTAATCAGGGGATGTATTTATATCAATGTGTCATATTTATTCTCATATCGTTGTTTTAAAAATATAATGCAAAGTAAATAAATTAATAAATAAATCAATTAATAAAATAAAAAGATGCAATCATTGGTGTATGATAAAAGAATTAAAGTATAATTCAAATGATGCATTCTGTCTAAAATCTGTTAAACATCTTGTAAATTAAATTTTAATCGTAATTTATGCTTTTCATGAATTACTTATTTACGAACATTATGTCTTCGAACAAATGTTATGTACCGGAAAATCTTGACTATAATACACACTTTTTTCCACATTTTGGTCTGTAAAAATGAAGGGGCGTATTACACTCGCATAAAAATTAAGAAATGGTTTTTAAACATCGAACAACGAACGCGCAGAAGATGTAAGAAATTGTTGTAACCAGCAAGCTCTGGAGGTGTTCTTTTACACAAACGAGATGGAGTTGGTAGTGAATAAGAGACAACAAGGTTTAGGGGGTTCATGTTATGAAATTAGATTGAAAGCTCTAGAATTCAAAAAATCTTTTTCAAAAGTGATAGAATTCATAGCTTCATATTTATGGACAGTTTGTTTCATGAAACGGCATGGGCTTTCTGTTCGCAGGAGAACCACCATCGCACAGCATCTTCCAGATAACCACGATGATAAACTTCTGAATTTCCAAAAGTTCGTGTTGAGATTTTGAAAGGAACATAAGGAAGACCTTTTACAGATTGGAAACGTAGATAAAATGCTCCTAACGTTAGATACTCCCTACAATAGGGCTGTATATGTGAAAGGTAAAAGCAATGTGTCGATTCGAAGAACTGGACATGAGAAGTTTCATTTCACTGTCATGCTTGCATTTACCCCAGATGGAGGAAACCAACCACCGTATATCGTTTTTAAAAAGAAAAACTCTTCCAAAACTACGGTTTCCAAAAAGGTGTACATATTCGTGTCCATGCGAAGGTTTGGATGGATGAAGGACTTACCATTGATTAGTTGAAATGCCTTTGAGGGCAGCATTCAGGTGGTGCTCGAAAACCGTCATTCATGTTTGTGCTTGATTCGTCTCGGTGTCATCGGAGTCTTCCATTCAGAAGGAAATGCGACAAATAAAGTCGGATTTGGTTATTTTTCCAGGTGGCATTACCCATCTACTTCAACTCTTAGACGTTTCTGTCAATAAGCTGATGAAGGAAGCTATTCGTCGTAAATGGAATGGTTGATTAAGCGACGGTAATCATACATATACTGCAGGGGGCCGTATGCGTCAACCGACTCTCTTGGGCTTCGCAGAATGGGTGCATTCGACATAGAATAAATTGGATCGGTCTATTATTAAACGAGGCTTCCTTTAAGGTTGTATATCGAATAATTTGGGTGGCAGTTAGGAAGACATATTATGGGAAGATGTGCAGGTGTAAACAGATGAGGATGATGATGTCGATATATATTACGACGGCACCAATAATTATGATTTCGGCGCAACAATAATATATTAACTATGTTTTTGTGAAAATGATTAAGACCGATAATCTGACAATTTAAGTTTTTTCTACCGAGTTTGACGCTTTCATTTCATTTTATTAAAATATTTCAATTATGTTAATAAATACTTGTGTAATTCTTAAATAAAATATTGAAAAGTTATGCGTACTTATTATATTTCAATTTTAATTTTGTCCGAAGCTTTAGTGCCAAATCGAGTATACGTACGTGACATAATATTGATAAGATTTTATGGTATATAATTCTTGTTATATCCTAGAGTTACATACGTTACATATGCAACATTTTTATTTCCATCGTACCTAGGCGATGTTGGTGAGTGAAAATAGACTCACATGAAAATGAATTTGAAGCAACAAGATGCTCTTGCATCATGCTACATTCATACCTTCTCAAAGATAAATTAATACTTTAAGTGGATCACTTTTCCTCTGAAGACTAGGTGAAAGATTCAATTAAGGCCTAAGGCCCACAACAACTTTCAGAATATTTTTCTAGGTATTTCGCGACTAGTTCTGAGTTCGTACAAGTGAGTGGAAAGAGAAAAATCTAAATCGAATTTTGGATAATGTATTACATGTTACAGGGATTCTCACCTGTTGGTCCAGCAGTGAGCAGGTCGACGGAAAAGTTTGATCGGTTCTCAGAGAGTTTTACCTATTCGTGATTAAAAAAATTTCTTATTCAAAAAATAATAATAATAAAGTTTTGTACGACAAAATTTTGCATTAATACCATAACTTTTGGATTTAGAATCTATAGTTGTGCCTTTGAAGGTTGGCGAATCTGAAGTGTGCTCACATTTGTCACTTGTCACATCTCTTAGTGGTGTGATGCCATTTATTTTCTGACGTTATTTACAACATGCTTAAAAATTTCAGGCAATTGTTAAGTAAGTTTATTGTTAATTTTTTTCTACTTAGATGGGCACTAAGAAGATTTATTTTGGGCATTTAATAACTTGAACCATAAACAAGACACTATATTGAATTTTTCGAATATCCTTTCAACGTCTAAAAAATGACAGCGAAACAAAACTTGTATGTCCATCAGAAGAAAAAAAAAGAATCAACCTCCACAAACAAGAATATTTAAAATAGAGATTTATTCTTTGTCCCATATCTACGGACTAAGATGAACTCCAATGTATATCATTTGCCATGATATGTTTGAAATTGATACTATGAAACCATCAAATATATTACGACATTTGAAGTCTAAACATTCCAATCTGGAAAATAAACTATGTGCATATCTTAAGGATAAAAAAAACAAAAAGGATTACAAACAAAAATATTTAAACTAAACTTTGTTCACACTAAATCATTACGAAAATGCTCTTGTTTAGTTGCACTTCGGATTGCTAAAACCAAAATATTATTTACCATTTGAGAAAATTTGTTGAAATTAGTTTTAATATGCATTTGCTTAGAAATATTTGGATCTTTGGCTGCTGATAAAATAAAATCAATTCTCTGAACTAATGATACTAAAAGAAAGGAAATTAAAAAAAATATCAATGATAATTATGAGGCTGCTATTATAAAAAATTTTTACAGTCTTCACTATTTTGAAAAAAATGCAATTTATTATAAGTTATCAAGTAGCATATTTTGGTAACAGATATGAATTAAAACAATATTGGTTTAGTTTTATTTACATCTTACTAAAAGCAACACGAGGGTTAATGGTGAAGGATCTTATAATTTTGAGCCTCGGTCAAGTGACGATAACTTAAAACAAAACATTCAGAATAAAATAACTCTTTGTAATATATTGAGAATAAAATATTAAATTTAGATTAGATAAAAGTAAATAAATGTTTCAAATTATTATATCTAACTAGCTACAATTCTTAATTTCTTTCTTTTTTAATCAAACGCTCTTGTTAACAAGTCGTAATACCGTTTATTTCATCTTTAGGTATAAAAACATTTCCAAACATTTGGGTTATTCTCTTATTGCCAGTAAAAAGCATTGTAATTTTCATATCGTTAAATACTGAGTATATTTAGAATTAAATACTAAGTATATTTAGATACAATTTTTATGAAAAGGATATTTTTGTGTTTCATTTATATATGCCTCGTTTCATTTTACATGCTATTATGATTAAATAAATAATTATGTTGTATAATAAAATTAATTATAATTACATAATAATTATAATTATGTAAGAAAATAATGTTGTATAAGCTGTCAAATTTATGAATAAGATTGATTACCCTCATTTATAAGAATTACAAATGATTTAATAAGCATTTATTCAGGTAGCTTATATAAATTAGTCAATAAAAAGATCTGAACATCATTTTTAATACTAAATTCACTTAACGGAAGATATTAATTTATTTGACTTTGAATAAATATTATTTATTCAAATAATTGTAATTTATTTTAACTCAAAACAATAAATTAAGATCAAAATTTTAAAGCTTTTGACTGTTAATATTTTCATATATAAATCTGGATTTCTTAATATCATATGATAAGATAAATCATGCTGTTCCATTGCAATCAAACACAACAGAGAATTAAACTTCATAATTTCTGTTTATTCATAAAGACATATATAAGCTTGAATGTATTAGAATTACCAGTTTTATACTTTGACTTTTATACTTTTTACTTTGTTAACCTTCGTTTAATATAGTTGAGATTACGTAAATAAATTTTGAGATTTCGATTTCCTTTTTTAATAAATTTCGGATTTATAAATTAAAGGTAATTTTATTGTGATCTAAATTTTTTTATTCGCTTTTCTACCGATATCAAATTAATATTCTGTATCTGCATTAGAGTGATTTAATATTAGATATATTTTCCTGCATTAAACTTTATTTTATATTATTATATATTTTTTATTTTTTTAATAAATATTTAATGACTTACATTTTAGCATTCATAAAGATTTCTTAACTTGGGAAGGATGTCTTCCTTTAAGTTTTTAAGATTATTTAATTTAAGATTTATAAGCATTTACAATCCTATTAGAATTTTTTAATAAAGCATACTTAGAATTATGTTTCAAAATATTCATGATATAGCATTGTAGAATTAACTTAACAAGTCACATATTTTGAGAGTTGAGATGTTTCGTATGATCAGAATTTTCTTAAAAGTTAGTAACATTAAATTTCTTAAACATTTGTTTTTAGAATCTTAGAAAGTTTATATGATCAGATCAAAGCACTACATTTTCATTTTTGAAAAAAAATGTTGCCACAACCATCTGGTTCTTTTCACAACAAATGTAGATAAAAGAAGCTATATATATATATATAGGAAAATATATAGTACCTATAAGATGCCTTTCAAACTGGCTATGGTAAATTCATAAAACAAAAACGTGTAGAAACATATTTAACCCTATATAAAAATATGTGAACATTTTATACTTCTTTCTAAACATACATAAATTCAGCTTTTACAAAAATCTATAAAAACACTTGTGAAAATCAGAGAATACATTCCAATATGCATTTTATCTAAGCAATATATTTTACACGAAATTTTATTATACGTTTCAAACAACGAATAAAAAATTTGATATTCATCTTTGCAAGGGATTCTACTCCCTTCTATTCCTAGACTATTGTAGGTTTTTTTTTTTTTTTTTTTTTACTCCAGCAAAGAATTTTTAGACTAATAGCATAGATCCTGTTTTTGTAATAAGTTACCTCTAAGAACTACTCCAAATTAAATGCTAACTCATGTTCAATAACTTTTATATAGTTATTATTTCAGTAGCATTTTGTTCTCTGAATTAAGAAGAAAAAAAAGATATACAAATCTGTCTTTGCAAAATATCACATATCCAAACCAAAACTCACAAAACTAATTTTCAGAATGAGGAAAATACCTGTATATTACGTATTAATACGTAAGCGTCATATAAATCCTGTTATTATGCTGAATTTTTAAAAATGTTATGTTTTTTTTCATATTAATTAAATGAATATTAAATGAATACATAATATTTTTATTGTATGTAATGAATAAATTCTAGAAATATTTATTTTGTAGTTAATATTAAATAAATAAATCATAATTTTAAATTGTTTTAATAGCAAAGCAGTCTTTTACATACTTCGCGTAACAGTCAAAAATATATTTTTTTTAAACTAAAAAAACAGATTTCAATTTGTTTAGCAATATGTATCATTTTAAATATTGTAAATTAATTTCACATATAAGAAGTTCTTTGCACGTATTTGTATTTCATTGCGTCTACTCGCGTACTGTTATATTTTCATTTGATTTTTAAATAAAGAATGGATTTTAAAATTCTTTTATCTTTGTTTGAAATATATTGCACTTGAGAATTTCTTTTTGGTTTTCATAAATAAGATCACCAAACTTTCATCAAAAATTTAATTTATCTGATTTCTAACTCAATATAAAAGTTTTTTCTTTCTCTTACTAGTGATAAAGCTCCGGAACCTACTACCACTTGAGTATAAACTATTAATGAATTTAAAAGAAATCAAACAAGTCTAATTCTTCCGATAAATGACAAAAGGAACAATTTTGATCATTTATTGATTAACACTTATCATAATTTTCACTTTTCAGTTTCAAGAATATACAGACCGAAATACTCTACAAAATAAAAAAAAAAATGAATGTTTCCTTCTTTGACAGTGTAATTTCATAATTTTCACTCAAATCTGATTTTATTTTCATTTAAACATTATCTCAAAGTTATCGTAAATTTTCTATATAAAATAAATTCTGAAACCTTTTTTTTTTTTTTTTTTTGCTAAATAAGTGTAAAAAATTGATAATTATTAAATGCTACTTTATCTCAAGAAACATTATCAATTTTAAAAGAAAACGAGTCAATTCGTCCGAAAAATTTAACATTTAAAGCATTATTTTTCTTTTTATTAAACCATACAACTTGTTATGAGCATCATTCAAAGTTTCAATAGCACATCTGCGAGACAAAATGTTTAGCAAAATGGGGGAATGAACTTCATTTTGAGCCATCGATTGGCTTTATTCATATCCTGCACCAGATCCCTCAAAGCAAGCGTGGTATTCACTGGAGCATCGAATTTTCCGCTCACAGAATCATTTCATTAATTTCACCAATAGCTGGAAATGCTTCTCCTAAATAGATTAGCACAAGCTACAGGACCTGGTGACGCAAACTTTCCAAATATACTTATATAACTATTACCCGAGCTATATTGGACTCGTGGAATATAAATGACCACACACAATTGCAACGAGCTTTATTCAGTTTCACTGCTACACATTGTTGTTGCAGAGAATTATTATTTTTCGTCGCTTTAGATCAGCAGATGCAAGCAGCAAATTCTGAATGTTTAGATATTATTAGTGTAAATTTGGCTTTCCGTTAAACCTGTTTGATGGTGGAATTGTGTTAGCTCATCGTTAAATAGAAGCGAATATTCTATCTAGTTTATGCATTTTCAGCTTTAAAGATTAAAAAAGTTCTTTACTGAACGAGAAAAGGAAATTTAATAATTTTTTGTGTGCCATTTGATTAAGAAATGAATTAGTTCATTTAAAATAAAAAAAGTAATAATAAAATAAAAATGAATATTTCCTATTTAATTTTTGCACATATTTTTTTTATATTCCGTGGAAAAAAGGCAAATAATTCCATAAGGTTTAATACCTTAGTTAACTATGGATTTGGCATTAATTCAATAGAAAGTTAAGACGAATCTTTGTTTTTTAAAGTAAATGCGGCGTTAACGAGTTGAAATGCTAAGTGTTAATCATAGAGGATTTAATATAGCACTTGTTACATTAGTAATGAGATATATTTCTCCTATTAAGTAATATAATGAGTTAAACCGTATTTATTAGAAACCTAAACAGCTGAAAACCAGGTTATTGATAGCAAAAATATCCACAATTTTTTTAGATAGGAAATCTGATGTGATTATTTATTGACACGTCAATAAAAAGCGACACAAGAGCTATTGACGACGGACCTTGTAATTTTGAGTTAGTGATAGTATCTTAAATGGCACAAAAGACAGATGTATCTATGCCGCACCAAACAAAGCGAATGAGTGTTAAGCTAGTAAAGGGTTAAGCTGTGTTCTCAACATGTAAAAAAATTGAAAATAGATTTTAACAATGGTTGACAAGAAGAAGGAACAAAAATCGAAAACAGGAACACGTCACCCATGTTTACCAAAAACAGTAAACCTCATGGGGCAAAAAAGATCACATGAGTGCCTCGAGATCATAATTACCAAATCTACATACAGAAAGCAAGAATCTGAGGTCTCTCAACCTTTAAGAGTAATCCCTTGATATAATCCTTAGGAGAAGGGTGTCCAGCTATTCCACCAGACACTGGGTACCCATTTTAATCAACACTTACATCATGCTTGAACTACAGTGGTACTATTCTTTTGCACAATTTCGCCAAACAGGAATCGTAATTTCGAACCTCAATCAAGGGATGAGAACACTACCTGTGCTTGCATCTCCCTTTCCAAATTTCCAAACAACGCAAAGGGGAGGACTTTGAACCTTGACCAGATTTAGCGTACATCAGCCCCGCTACATTGAAGATATTAAGATGCTTAAGGGCTCGAACCCAAGAATGGATGAAAAAAACGTCGGCCGGGTGTCCATGACCACTTGGCTTTCGTGACCGCCAATGTGAAGACTGAAATTTAATAGAGATATATGTAATAAATTTATTACACAACTACTCTAAAATCCAGAAATACCTACATTTCATATATATATATATATATATATATATATATATATATATACAATGTTATTAAACTGTGCTTTTAGTTATAGAAATAGATTTTCAGGTAAAGTATGTAAAGACTCTTCCGTCCACTTTCGCTTTTCCCTGAATAGTAGACATTTAAACACGTACTTAAAACACGCATTTAAAATTAAATATAGGAACAAAGAATAATCAATACTTTTAAAATTAAACATAAATATCAAGTATATTTTAAATTGAACTTTGTAAGACTGAATGTTCCGTTTTTTTAATGAAAATAAGGCCTTATATTATTAAAAAAGAAAAAAAAATGTTTGCAATTATGGAAAATATTTTAACTATATCCGCTCATTTCTCTCTAATCTAAAGAGATTTGTGCTATTTATAGGTAGTTTTTCAATTATATATATATATATATATATAAGTTTTCTTTTTTTCATATTCCTAAATCATACGGCAGCCGTTTTAACACATCAAATACTATTTTTTTTGAGCATTAGCGTTTCCACTCACTGTTACAAAATGCGATAAAAATCCATCATTTAGAATGTTATTGTCTTTACAATATTATAATATTTTTAAAAATTTTAAAAGTTCATTCAAATGTCATAATTTAAATTTTGACAAAAGATTCGAAATGATGAACAGCGCATTAAATGAAAAATCTAAAAAATTTGAATTTCCCCGTATAGATCTTTACTAGAGACATTACCATGCAAATACGTTAGAAAAAAAATATCATAAAGCTCTCGTGTATAATCAATTTTTAATCCTGGAAGATAGTTTTACTCCTATATATGTTATTCCAACTTATTACCTCAAATTTAGACTATTGTATTATTTATTTGATTCAAATCAAATGTATCTGCATAAATATAAAATCAGGAAGGTTTCTTTCTGATTGCAGTTTTTATCCACTTTCCGGAAATACACATGTGAGCACAATTAAAAGAATTTGCACATTATCTCGAATTTCTGATCAGCTAACGGATAGATTATATATATATATATATCCTTAATTGTAAAATAATAATAATATCTTCACCTTCAAAACATATGTTACCTAGACTTTTAAGAAACACTTTAATTGAAATGTATGTAGAGCGAAATAAAAAAAAAAGATATCTCTTTTGTTTTTCCCTAAAATAAAATGAGTGAAATATATTTAACTAAAAGAGTTATTTATAAGATTTTTTTTTTATTTAAATAGCTGTAAAAGCACATCTTTAGCACTAGAATAATATTAAAAACGTACTCCCGTTTATTGTTAACTTTGATTTTTATTTCGCAGTTTGCTTTTTATAACTTCAAAACACAATTTTCCATACTATCATTGAAATAACATTATTTTTTTCATTAAGGTTTTAAAAAAGATGCGTAACTATTTTTTTCGGAAATGGGTAATCAGTCGTTATAACACTTCCAGAATTTTTTTTATCGATTTTCGATTATTCCTTCATTATTAAATACACAAAAATTAAGTCAAAACTGCAAAAAATCCATATTGAGAAAATAAAATTACAAACAATCTATTTCTATAGAAAAAAATATAGAATGTCAGACCGATTAGGACGTTAAAGCAAAAAAAAATATTGATTTATTTTTTACTCATTCACAAATTATAGGTTATGTGTATATGGTAGTCACTTCTAACTATTTCAAATGACTTACTTAAAATTAGATTTATAGTTAACTTATTACATAGAACTATTATAATCCTATATAATCTTTTCACCAATATTGAATAGAAAGAGCGATTTTTGTTTTTATATTATTTAAGTATTTTTTGAGAGTTCCTCTAAAAAAATGATGAGTTTTTTTTAAAGAAAATATTTCACTTATAATCTTTTCTTCGCTGGGCCACGATAGCTTAGTAAGATAATCAGTGGAATTACGTGGACTAGTGAGATTAGTGGAGCAGTTTACGGCTAGCTGGATTGGTATAGAAGTACATTGACTGAAGTCACTAGTAAGCTAGTGGAATTAGGTGAATAGTTAGAAGACCAATGATACTAGTGGTGGAGTGTCATGGGTTCCTAAATTCTTCAACAAACACTTTCATGATATATAGTGATTCGCATAATATTAAATGTCACTGGAATTCATATATTCTCTCTTGGAATTAACTGTAAGGGGAGGGGATAGTAAGTATAAGATGTCCTTTACAGCCATGAATGGAGGGAGAGAGGTAAAATTAAAAAAAGTAGGTATTTTAATATCCTTTCATAGAGTTTAGAATCATGCTAGTGCTGTAAAATAAAATAAATTATAACAAATATGAATGAATAAGCATTTTGCAAAGTATACTGATATAGTAAAGGAATATATATTTAATGTGAACTATATAATCTACTAAGAAGAGTCTTAACTTGTTAACTTTTAAACTTTTCCGTATAATTCATTCAGAACTTATAAAAATTTGCGAGGCTTACAATTTGTAAAAATATTTAGTGACATACTTCAAAGAATTATTTGACTTGGGTTTACAAATCTAGATGGGATTTTATAATCGTTTAGCTTAACAATAGATGGAAGTTATCATTCTCCGTGATATGATCCATTTAAAATCTTCCAAATACCCTTCCCATTCTTACATTGCCTGAAAAAGAAAATCAGTAAGATACGAACGTTTAAAAACATGAAATATTCATCGAGCCTAGCTTTCGGGACAAATACCAAAAATAGGATCAGAAAAGAGGTCCATCAAATTTTCTCAATCCATTCTCGATTTGCATTAGTAATAGCTGAACATAAGCAAAGTGAATAAAAAGACAAAAATGTGCTTTACCAAAGATGAAATCTGGGTGTGTTATGTTCACCACAGATGCTCTTCACACAAACCTTCCCAGTAATCTCGAAAGACTTCATTTCGCTGTCAGATTATAAAAAAGAAAAGCATTTCCTTTCTGTCATGGCCACCAATCACGTAAAGACCTTTAAAATAGAAACGACTTCACGTTCCACAAATACAAGGATGCCTACAAGCCTCTGAGTATCGTACTGTCAGAGCCATCTGTCACCTTAAGCCAGTCATTGTGTAATATGGCTATTTTCTTCCTTACACCCGAAGATGCGTCTAAAGGGAAAAAAACATGATACATAGGTGTATGTGTGTTTATAGGAGATAAAAAGAGCGTTTTGTTTGTCACGGAGATGTTCCGTGGAAATAAAGTTTTTAAAAAGAATTTTTCAATAAGGACACAATACGCACATCTTCAACTATATATTTTTAGATTTTATCCTCCACACAATGTAATTAGTAACTTATATTAATATAATAATATATTTTCAAACACCTCATGATGAAATACTGGTTTTTAAAATATTTTAATATTGTAATAGTGATATTTTAAATCCCTGAATAATAAAACAGTGACTCTTAATCACTTATCAAAGTAGAAATGATTTATAATTACATTTTAAATATTATATATATATAACTCATATTAATCATCAAATTAGTGCGATATGTTTCCGGGGGAAATGAATAGTTCTTTATTTCGTTTAAGATTATTTATTAATTTCGTTAAGAGAGAGAGAGAGAGAGGCAATAAGTATACATATTTAGAAGAAGGCAAAAGATATAGCTCCACCGTCTCGACTCATCAGAAGAGCACAGAAGAGAAAAAATTGTACCGTGCAGTCGAATTTATAGATTAGAATATCTATGGATTTCTCCATTTCACGTGGTATAAAATGAAGTGATAAAGAGATGTTGATGAGTCGGTCGGTCTGCTAGGGATTATTTCTGACAGATTTATAATTATGAGGATGCTGATTCATCAGATTTTATGAGCATGTAACTTATAAATAAACGGATAATTTGGAATAGGATCAGAAAAAAAGAGGAATGAACTCTTAATTTTTGAGTTAGAGAATGGGAAAATATGTAAATTTAAATTAGTTTTATGCGAGATCATTATACACACATACACACACACACATATATATGTGTGTCAATATAATATAATGTCAATAAATGTGTGTGTGGTATTATATTGTGTGTGTGTGTGTGCGTGTGTGTGATTTAAATTTGGTCGGCAATCGTTCTTCTACTTTTTCTGATATACATATTAGGAACTCATTATATATTTCTTCGTCAATTTTTCCTTTATAATATACCTTCTATATTCAGACCTATAGAATTCAGATATGTGCTCCATTTTCATAAATTTATGTAATGAAATTGATTCTTTTAGACTTCTTGAAATTATTATTTAAAATATCACAATTATTTTACACCGTTATCAAAGAACTTTCAGCAATCTTCTATAGATTTAATTGGTTGAACAAGATATTCTTTTTATAAATATTTTCGATATGAAATAATAAATTCAAATTTTGGATATTATCCAAAAGAGGGGGAAATGCATTCGATTCATTCAAATGTAGAAAAAAATTGTATATCTGCGTTTTACGTTGCACATTCTCTTGACTTCGGTTTTTTTTAATTGTTTCTTTTTTTTCTTTTTTTTACACACGAATTGATGGTTAAGACAGTTCTTTTCTGTACTGAATAAAAGCAGAAATAAACATGCTAAATAAAAAAAAAAACTTTTTTGTAAATATGCAATTGAAAATAACATTGTCCTCAACTGTGATTTTACAAGCAAAAAATACATAGAAGAATCAATTTTCGTAATGTAAAACAGAGCTTAAATTGAAATTTAAAGTTTGTTTCATAAGCTTAGGTTGCATAACTGTATAACATATTGTATTGATATGAATAATGTTTTAATAAGAATATTCAAGACATACTGAATTTTGTAACTATTCAAATATATTTTGATCCAGAATGCGTAGAAATTTTTTTCATTAAAATCATGACACGTATTTTTGTATTTTATTGCAATATAACACATTTTTACATTTTCTTAGAAAAATGAGTTTAAAAAAATAATTCGAAAATTTGAATGGGAATTAAGAGAGTAAAAAAATGATTAAGAATGTTTAATTGATTCTTGTCTTTAAATAGTTATAAAAATTAGTAATAAAAACAGCTTGTAAAAAATGCTTAGAATATGTTTAGATAACAAATTCTTAAATAAAAAAAAATTAATAAAATTTTATTTATTTTTTTTTTAACATTTTGGTAAAACAGAGAAAGTTATATAATCTTTCAAAAAATTTATTTCATATGTATGTTGCTAAAATTCTCTCAGAAAACAAATAATACATTTCTATGTAAAAGGGGAGCACTTGTGAAATGTTTTCGAAGAATAAAAATAAATACATATACATATATTAATTCATGTGATAACTTTATACGAAACTTTTAAAATATTCCATTAAAAGTTTTAGAGTACATAATTATGCAAGACTTTGTATAAATTCCCATTTCTGCTTTCATATCACAGGTAGGGCCTATTAAAAAAGTTATGTTATTGTACTCATCTGTCTATTCGTGTCATTCTGTTACTTATTGATCAATTTGAAATAGGATTCTAGTGATTCATTGCAGAACTATTTTCCTTTATTCACTCAACAATCATAATTTTATGACGTCATTACTGTTATTTCAACTGCTTGATTTTTCTGTACCATTGTGAAGAATAACATTTCATTAACCTAACTGAATATAAGCATCCTTTCTCAAATGATGAGAACTGATTTTTTAATTTTATTCAGATTTCAGAGACATACCAACTACTATTACAGCCTGTCAGAATTTTGAATTAGAACTTTCTTTTTTTTATTGGTCCTTTTTTCTTTAAATTTTTCTTCATTCTAGTAATAAGGATGAATTAAAAATTTATTAAAAATATGCTTTATTAAGTTCACTAATATTTTTAGATTAATAATCGGGTTTATTTCGGCTTTCTCTAGAAATTAAAATGAAGACATTATCGCCGAAGACCACAAGTATTTGAAATTATTGATCTAAGCTTTTTGTTCTTCATAAAGGTACTATAAATCTATCACCTCCAGAAAATACAGCTCGTGTTATTACGAGTAGTTAATTACAGCCCCATAAATAATATCATTCACACCTGCATAATCAATAATATAAATGGACTTCGAAAATTAGTATTCAGATCACTTTTACAGTATTAATAAGAAGTTATCCTGTTAAAAATGAATATAGGTCTGAGAATTACCAAAATTCTTAGAAATTAATTATATAGAACAAAAGTTTTCACCTGTCACTGTAAAATCAATAACGAATGAAAATACAACTAGTCTGTCCCACTTCAGATTTCCCCAAAGGTATTTATCTGATAGAAATTTTTGTAAAATGAAAATTTACATTAACCCTGAAGAAAATTGTAAAAACATTTAACTAAAAGTTTATGGAACAGAGGATTTCGTTTTATTAATTTCCAAAATAACATTTCTCCATTTAATTAGATTTTCACAAGTCTGTATGCCTGACTATTTTTATTCTGATTAACCAATTGTAAAACGTATTTATAGATATTTAAACCTCATTAAAGAAGTAACGCAAAAATTCTTAGAAACGTAGTTGCAATAAAGAAAACAAATATTTGGGACATATAAAAAACATTTTACAACGTAGATATGGAAAAATAAAAACATATAATTCTCATTAAAAATAGCATATGGCCCTTCCATTATCTGAGAGTTTTTTGAATTTCAAGAAAATATTCATCATGAAACAATCATTTTACATTATTATTTTTGTAACATAAGCTATTTTTAAATTATTTTAGCTCTCTAACTAAATGATTTTCATAAAAAAAAGTTAGATAAAGTTTTGAATAAAAATAAGCTTTTCGGTATCATCAGCGAACTTCTAAGTAATTTACCAGGAATTGAGCTATTAACTGAAAAAAAAAATTATATTAAGAATCAAATAATTCTGCATATACATAATCTAAGCAAGAAAAAATGTGCATATAGAAGGAAAAATTAAGATTAAATGCAAATTAAGATATTATTCCGCCACTGTTTGACATATAACTGATTCAAGTATCTGCCGCGTAGGTGACGAGGATGTCAGTGAATATGTGACTCAGAGCATCACTTAAGAACCTTTTAAAAGGTTATGCAAAACCGTATTATTTTTAAATTTATTTTAATAATTTTCATGAATTTTATTTTATTTTTATTCTAACAAGTATATTATAATTTTATTTGTTGCTTTGAAGTTCAGAATGTAGTTTAGAATCAAACAACAGCAAATTAAACCGTTGCACACCTTTCAGAAGGGTTGCATCCTAGGGTAGCAAGAAGGAAGAAGGTTATTCCATTGCTTTACGAGTCACATCGGTCGCGTAGATGTTATAGTTTCCTGCTGCTGAGTGAATTAAGCACAAGGAAATTATCGTTCACGACGAGTAGGCTCAGAGAGAACTACACGGAACATAATTAGGAAAGTTTGGAGCATGTTCCGATAAGCGCAAAGCACACCAATTGCCGAAATTCTGGACATTATGCAAACAATGACCCTCTACAACATACCAGATGATGCAGAGTGTACTAGCATTTACAGGAAAATCCAAAGAGAGGGTGTCATTGTTTGCATAATGTCCACAATTGCGGCAATTGGTGTGCTTCGCGCTTACCGGAAAATGCTCCAAACTTCCCTACTTATGTTCCGTGTAGTTCTCTCTGAGCCTACTCGTCGTGAACGATAATTTCCTTGTGCTTAATTCACTCAGCAGCGTAAACTATAACATCTGCGGAACCAATGTGGCACGTAATCCTGTAGAATGATCTTCTACCGTCTTGCTACCATAGGATGCGACCCATTTGATAGGCGTACAACTTTTCAATTTGCAGTCGGTTTCTTCTGTACGGCATTCTGAACCTTAAAGCGACAAATTAAATTCTAACACATTTTTAGATTAAAAAACAACGTGATTTGGGAGGACCTTTTAAAATTGTCCGGGTGTTGTATGTCACGTGCTTGCTGAAGTCATTGACCCAGATGTGACTGTCACTTTAATCATTTGTACATCTAACAAAGACGAATCTATTTTTAATTTGCATTTACTCACATTGCTCCCTTCTGATTGTAATTATTTTGACGATGAATGTGTAACATTTTTTGACTTTGCTGTTTTATAGATATTAAAGTAACTTCTCGGTTCTGTTTAAAAATCATATCCTGCTTCCTACTTAAAACATTCTCCTTAATTCATTCTGGTACATTGTAATTGTTGTTTTTTGCATGATAATTTAACCCGTTAAATTAAAAATTAGCCTATTTATGAAATGTTACAATTCTTTAATTTCACTGTATGGTAAATTTATATATTTTTTAATTATCACATGGGTTTATCTACTGAGAAATGAGTCTCCTTTGCGAGATAACATGCGTAGTTTATCCAGAAAATTGTTTCTGAATAATCTGTGTTTTTTATTCATGATCAATAATTGGGTACAAATATCTGTTTCATTTAAATTATCTCGTGTAAGAATGAAATACAATAAGCAATTCTATTCTTAAATTTGTCCATTGGATACCAGATTAAACAAATAAGGTTCCAAAATAATTGGAAGAATGAGTTATGCGTTTCCACAGAAATAATTAGAATAATTGTATTCAAAAAAAGCTCAGTTATTAAGCATGGGACTTTTGTTACAATTAGTAAATGAAGGTTTGAAAATGAAGATTTTTTTATATTCCTATCTAACAGGAATAAGAGTTGTGTATGAAATAAGTATATGAAAGAATAATTATTTTTTATTCTTCAAATTAAATGTGTGTTTTTCATTTTATATTTCGAATTATGTGAGTTCAACATCATGAAAATATTTCTCATTATTTGAAGAATGGAAACCAAGTTGATGAAAAGACTCTTAATTATACGTATTTTACCTTTCATGGAGAGATGCTTATTATTCTAATTTCAACGGAAGGTATTTTTATATCCGAAAGGAATTTTTTATTTTATTTTTAAAAAAATAAAAGAAACTCTTTCAGTAGCTTTTTAAAATAAATTCCAAAATTGAAAAAAAATATTAGAAAAATTCAAAAAGCTAGCCTTTTTTGTAAAAAAGAGAAGTAACAAACTAAAAAAATAATCTTTCCATCTCTCTCTTGTTCAAAAACACACACATAGAAATACAATATATATATATATATATATATATATATATATATATATATATATATATATATA
>BMAW01021620.1:457025-480183 GCA_019974015.1 Nephila pilipes | reverse complement strand
ATATATATATATATATATATATATATATATATATATATATATATATAATTAAAAAACACAAGAGTAGAAAAAGCAAAATATCAAAATGTCGTCTCACCGAAGAGCGGATGGTCCGTGATGCGGGCGAGCGGGCGTTCTGCAAACAGGCCCAATTCCTGACTTATGGTCCGTGATGTGATGTACAGCTTTGCATGGCCGATTTCATTCTACGTCTGCCCACTCGAGTGTTATTCATGGGAAGGAGGAGAGATCCAACCTGCCGTTCACTATTAGCCCTAGAAATCATTTGATTCCATATTCGCATGACAGTGGTTGGATTTCGACAATTTCGACGGCAATACCACGGATCGATAATTCACTCTCTCGATAGACAACGTACTTACCTCTATCGAATTTACACACTTACTGGTAAGCATTTCTTCTTATTTGAAGCATAACACGATATTCTGAGCACATTCCGACCTTATTTCCAATTCTAAAATGAAAATTCCACTGCACAGCTTTTTTTTATGTAGTGCCTCAGATGTCGTTTCTCTCTTATGTTTTATTAACGTGAGCTGAAATAGTATTCATTTTTATATCCTAACCTCTTCTTTCTTTCATGTGATTTTGACGTCGTCAGATCATTTCGTCTGGGTGTTGCAATTTTAATGTTTAGCAGTGTATATTATACTGGTGTTAATAAAAAGTCATATTTCATTTTTTATTTAATATAAAATAACCTATAAGATACAAATTCCCTTTACATAAGAAAAATTACTTTTCTCATTATTTTTTGCTTCATGTTTGTTCTTATTACGTTCATTCATATGATTTAATTCTATTTTTTTTTTAGTGTTTCGTCTTTCAGTAGGTGACCCTAAGGAGTTCGTTTTCTGTAAGTAGGTGCAAACATCCCTCACGTGAGGCACTCTAGTAAACTTCTTTCTTTCTCATAGGGATTTACTGCCTTTGGGAAACACGTGTGACACTCCCCCCCCCCCGGGATACCTTAGAGATCCTTTCCTATTTTCGAGACTTTTTGTCAACCAACGTTTCCTTTTCACATGTCTAGATCACAGTTTTACTCTGTTCATTGTAGCATAGCCACATTTGGTTCTTGCGCCATTAAGCTCTACCATTGCTCTTTCTTTTAGTAGGTCAGCTTTTATTTTCTACAGCTTATGAAAATTACTTGAACTGAAGAACTTACAAAATTATCGATTCAAGTCCCGATTTTTCGAGCTCCATCGTGAAGAATAATAGGCTAGCGACTTAGTTCTATTACTCTTATTCTAAATTGGGATATAGATAACCTGTAATCTTGTGTGCGGTGCTGAGCACCTGCAATTTAAACTAAATATATTTTAAATAAGAAATGAGTAGAATAATTCTCCAATAGAATCATTAAATGATGACAAAAATAACATTTGAGTATTTTCGGATATTCTTTCTTTTTTCTGTATTTATTATTTACATTTATTAAATTTAAGTTTCTATGTCATGCAAAAGTCGGGGTGTTTTTAACACGAGTCATTCCTTATTTTCTTTCATAGTCAAAGAGAACTATGCGTTCAACTTGAATCGCTATTTAACTACTTTGTAGCCTGTTATTTATTACGTTATTTTCTTAAATTAGTTTAAAAAACAATTAATATTTTTGGGAAGATAAAACTTTCTGAATGTTAAATATTTCATTTACTATTGAAGAATAAATATTTTCTACATAAATCTTCCTTAAAATGTGATTATTGTAATGAAATTAGAAAAACTGGTTTCTCTGCTGCTAACTATGAGCAAAATTAAGTGCTTTGAATTTAATTAAAAAAGGTATTGGATTTTCATTTTAAAAATAGAAAAATATTTACCTTATACACTGCGAAAAACGGGTATGCAAAATCGAGTAGAAAGTGCTCACTTTTGAATACTTCACATAATCAAAATGGCTCCGATCCCAACGTATTCAAATTTGAGATTCGCACATACTCATTTTTAGTAACAAGCACATACTCAGAATGGCAACTTCACGTACTCACTTTTGAATACGTCACATACTCAAAATAGTTCCTATCCCAACATACTCATATTTGAGTCTCGCACATACTCATTTTTGTACGTACTCAAAATGGAAACTTCACATACTCATTTCTGAATATAATCTTGTATCAATTATGAGTGTGGAATAGCAAAATGAGTGTCATGTATTTATTTGTGAATCTGTTACTGCATCAAATATGAGAATCAAACAATCCAGTGAGTATGTTTTGAATTTATTTTCCGATACTGTGTGTTGTTGTATCGAAAATGAATTTTAAACAGAAAAAAATATATCAATTACAATTTTCAGGGAAATAAATAAGCGCTCCTTTATTTGCAAGTATCATTTTCTTCATCTTATATATTATTTTACACATTATGAAGTTTTTGTTACAAAACATCGGTTGAATCGAAGTTGGAGGGGGCCTGGCGAACTTTAACTTTCTTTTGGCGATAAATCGCTAATGTGGTTACCATGCAGGTTTGTTTATGGTAACCCTATAAAATCTGTAAAAGGGGATTCGACGTCAACGTCATCTTTTCTTGCTTCTCATTTGAAATACCCGCCTTGGTGTCATTCTGGTACTTCATTTGCCTTCCAGGCACGACGCAATCTTTTTTTTCTCTCTTTCGGAAGCTCCGAGTTTGAAACACCCGCTTTGGCGCCATCTCAAAAAAATCGCCAAGGGGATCCATCAAAGTTCGATTTTACCGAAAATAATTTTAATGCAAATTAAAGTAAGAAGTCACTAAGCTACGATTACGATGTAATATGAATACAGACAAAAAAAACACCTGCAAAGCACAAATAACTACTCACAGAAAATCATTTTCAAATCATAAATCAGAAAATCATGATCAATAACATTTCAACAACATTTTTATATCTTATTTAAAAGAATCTTTCTGTAGTTGTGAGCGAGTCACTGGGGAAAAAAAATGTAAACAAGCACAGACGCGAAAATGAGTATGCGTACATACTCATTTTAATATTCCTGTATTCTACCGCGTGTAGCGTGGTAAATACGAAATATAGTTCGAAATATTAAAGCAAACCATATTTGTTTTTGAAACCCACTTTGTAAAATACGTAGTCAGTATATAAAAGGAACTTTTATAGTCCTTATATCTGTAATAATTTTTTGAGAATGCTGATTTCCCATTTTTTTTTTTTTTTTTTTGTTTTTAAATATTTTTAATTTTAAAATTGGATAAAGGTTAACGCAAAAAAGTGAAAAAAACAAAAAATTTTCAAAATGAGTACGTCTAGGTATTCATTTTTGAGTATTTCTTTTTTCTCCGTGTACATCTTAAAAAGATTCGATAGGAGAAAGCCGTTATATATATATATATATATATATACTTTTCTCCTCAGTAAGATCCTTTGGGTTTAATTAATTATGAAACATTTATGCTGATGGTTACGAAAATATAACAATGTTACATATGGTGCGTTTTCCCAGTTACAAGAACTTTCAACTCATTAAATATTTCTCTTTACATATGTTTAGTGTTCATAGCAGTAAAGCATATATTACTCGTAAATATTCAGGCAATATAACGTTGTTTATAAATTGATGAACTCGAAATACATAGGCTTCAAAAATTAGCTACTTTATTAATTATGCTTCATAAGCTAATGTTTAATATCTAGTACAATTACAAGTCTTCTGAAAGGTTTTTCTTCCCCAGATACGTTTTTCATAAAAATGTGTTGTGTTTGGTAGACATTGTAGGAATGATGATTAAAAGCCAAGCAACTGGCAAGGTTAAGAAATTAATTTTTAAATTATATTTAACACTTTTGATATGTACGAATAATATCTAATTAAATAATGTAATATAAATTAAAAATTAATATAATGTAGAATAGCTTATGTCTGAGAAAGATTATCTTATAAATTGGCTTCTTGAAGAAGCTAAAAGTCTAGTAATATATAATATGCAATACTGTTAAAGCTAAATTCACATTTAGAATATTTTACATAAGAGAATTACATTATGATTAATTAAGAAGTAATTAACTAAATATTCCAATTTAATAAACATTTATCTTTTGAAATTATATCGAGCGATATATAACGGCATAGCATTAGCAACAAAAACATTTTTTTCTTAAATTTTATTATTTGAAATTGATGATATAATTCCTTATCTCAAACTTAAATCCGGTATTCTCTTGACAAAAAGAAAAATAATTAATAATGATTATTTTATGAAACTGAGAAAAAATAAATCAATATATTCAAAGTAAATTAATATTTCAATCCTTCTAAAGTTGAATTTCATTTTAATAATATGCTATAAAAACGCAGTCAAAATTCAAAGCTATGAATGAGAAATATATATACAATGAATCTTACTTCTTACTGTACTTTAAACGCAATATTATAATTCTTCCATCTAATCTCTCGTTGTATTATATTTAAATAACAAGTATGACTACAGATATTAAATATGTTGTTATGAATCCATTTTTGATATTGTTACGGAAAAAGTTTCTTTTCTCTCCGTGTTGATGTGCGTGGGAATGAAAATCAATATCAACTCGGAGAATAACAACAAATGACAATTTATTCGTAAATTTTCCGGACAACAAACAGGTAGAACAACTTGGACAATAGCAGTATACAAATACACAGTGCCACAGAAACAGGAACTAAGTACACTTTTACGGACAGTCACAAATATTTCGCCTACGCTCATCTCACCAGTTTATCACTCTGCACTGCGGACAGCTTCCGCAGTAATATATTGTTCCAGAGCCTATGATTCCCAGCAGATGTACTTTGCTTCTTCATAAATTCACCCAGCACGTCTACTTCAAGTGCCAACCATGTTCAATTGATCCCTCGATCGATCTCCTCAACAGTCTCCAAAGACAGACTCTCCGTAACAGTTCCTCTAAATTCAGGTCGAATCTCCAGGAAATTCAATCTTCCATGATTCTCCGATCTGTATTCAAATCAGGCTCCATAGATAAACTGAATCGGCAAGCAGACCAATTCCTCAGACTCACTCCTCCGACTTCAGCGCTTGGCACATTTTTACCTTTCCGGCCAGACGTGACGCAAAGTAGGAAAATTCACAAAAAGTCCGCAACTTTCTTCCCGTTCGGTTTGCGCTTAGGTTCCAGTGCCTTCGAGTACTTTGCATTTGTAGCCAAAGTCGCCGCCAAATCGCCAAATCCGTCACCAAAGGGAAGAGTTCATTGGTTAAACTCTCTTTTGTTAACGGGTGACATCTCTGTTCACTCTTTTCTTTTGTAAAAAAACGCTGCTGGGAAACATAAACTCATGTTCGTAACAATATTATTTCATATAAGTGTTTATACATGCTTTTGCAAATTATTGTTTTATTAAAATCTATTTATAATAGATATATTTTATTTCATTTGTAAAATGTTATATGTACCCTGAATTGTGCTTAGTTATAGAATTATATTATTATCGAATATTAATTTTCTTACAATCAATTATTAAATTTTTATCATATCCATAGATATTTTTTTGCATGTTTCGCCTATCTATCTATCTATCTATCTATCTATCTATCTATCTATCTATCTATCTATCTATCTATCTATCTATCTATCTACCTTCAAATTAAGGTTAATTAAAATTTATTTATCTTCGTATGACACAGGAAAGTTGTAAAATCATTATTTCATTCCTAAATGACTTATGATTACATTTGAGCTTAATTAATATATAAAATATTAACAATATATTTGGAGTTTCCAAAATTTAAATTAGACTTTTTTAAATATAATGAATTTGAAGACGAAATAAATAGGAAAGTCACATTCAAGCAACGGCTTTTCTAAATATTGAATTATAGAATTTGGAATATCAATCAGATAGACCCACTCGTTCCAAATGAGGTTGACAAAAATTATAAACGTTCCTTTACAATTTTATAAATATCAATAAAAATGGGAAAATATTATGTAAGAGAATTATCCTTTTATTCATCAATATCATTTAAATTTTTGAAGCATTCAGGTGAATTAAATATATTTTTGTATCATACGTAATGTGTAATTTTTAGAATAAAATATTCATTTGAAATTTTGAAAATGAATATTGTTATAATTGTTTTGTTTTATTTTGACTTATTTACTGTCACATCTAGTAAGAAATTATCGTTTTATTATAATTTAAATCTTGAAAAATTTTTAAAGAAACTTACATCTTCCTTTACATCCCTTAAATATGCTCATGCTTGATAAATTTTGTGATTCTTACAACTAAAAATAAGGGGAATGCATTAGAGCTAAACATGATTATTTGTATATTTTTTTCTACTTTCAATTTTGTCATATTGGCAAGCTCGCAGCAGGCATTGTTTCTATCCGGTCGTGGAAGTCATAATGTTACTAATGCCCCTCACGTTACGGGACTGAAGCATATTATATCATAGAAGTTCCAGATCCTCACGTTGGCATGGTGTGGAATTTAAGAGAATAGAGTGCCAGCTCCTCGTCATTTGACTAATACTCCAAATAACGAGGTCCATCTCCATTATTCCCTTTTGTTGCATCTAAATACATTTTAATAACATTCAATTAATCAATCAATAGAATTTCTGTCATTGCTAGATTTCTGATTTGTGCATTAATATCATGATCAATTTCTTATTATCATTCCGTAAAATCATAAAGTATAATTTCATAAGCTTTTTAAAATCAGAATGAAGTTTTCAAAAAATAATTTCCATCGAATTGCTCAATTTTCCTTTAAAATCAAAATTAACTCAATAAACTAAGAAATTATTTTTGTTACAGAAATAATAATTTCAAATACTTTTATAAGTATCCTCAATAGATTTTACTTCGTTATTGGTTTTCACACATACACGGACAACATGGTTATAATTTAAATTATAAAAGTTTGCAGAATCTTTTCTTGATATCAGTATATCTACTTTTTCAAAAGTGTAAGCACTGTAAAAACAAAAATCTTTACTGCTTTTCTAGCAATAGTTAGTTTCTGAATAAAAATATTTAATGGAATGTTTTTAACATTAAACAGAACTAGGAAAATCATTTACTTGTAATCTATATAACACATCTAAAGAGAGAGGGGACACTATTGAATCGATAGCTTCAAAGTAACGCCTTTACTCGAGCTTAATGTGATTCAATAACGATAAAGAGCCTAGAAAACTAGAACTCTTACGATTATCAATGGTTCTGCAATCCATTCCCTCCAAGTATACATTTTAAGTCCCTAAAAGGTTTAATTCGTTTAGCGAAATGCATTACATTTAGACCACACTTTACCCGTTGGGTTCTGAAAACGGCTGCCGAGTCCTCTGCATTTAAATATTGATTTCGATTTAGCCGTAACTGTCAGACGGAGACTGCGAAACGCGCTATGAAAACACATTTCTGGAAGTCATAGAGGAAGCAACGAGTGAAGAAATTTTCCGGAAAATGTGCAGGGTTAAAGTCGTCTTGAATTAAATTGGCATCTTTTCAACTAGAAGAAAGGTTTTGCTCATTTTGTTCTTTCTGTCTTTCCACAATAGAACATACATGAGTATCTCAGAATAAATCATCAAAATTTAACCTATTAACTTCTATTGGAAAGAAAATTTACCACTAGACATTTTATTTTTTTCTATAAACTAATAAAGAGCTCTAAGAATTCCATTTGATATTTTATTCTCCTCAAAAACATTTCTGTGAATAAATGAACCGTACAGTACAGTATATTCTGAATGGCATAAGAAGACATGTTATGAAGGAAAAAGTAATGTTTTAAAAGTATTTTAAAATTATTTTAATGAGTTAATTAAAACGACTTAAAGAAACACACCAATAGGTTTATTCCTTATGCTCAAAATAAAAATTTCTGCCTACAGGTGAACAAGTTCAATAAGTGTGGCTTCTTAACAGCGATGTGAAGAAATCTTTTTTTTTTTTTTTTTAAATTTTTTTTTTCTGTATGAGTGTAAAAAATCAATTGGAGGTAAGCATTAGAAACGGTTTCAGAAATAATAAAAATAAAAATATTTTTATTGTATAAAATATTCTTAACTTAAATTATCATCAGCAAGAAAGAAACAAGAACTATTTCACTGTGAATTAAAAAATATATTATTAAAATGGAAAGTCAAATGTTCTGATGACTTTTACACTTGATAAAAAAAAACTCTGAAATCCCTTTTTTGAGGGTAGGGGAACAAAAATTTCATATATGCATGTATAACATTTTTCTGATAATTTATCTAATTGAATAGTGAATTTTTTAACATAAATTTTTATTAAAAAGAAGTTCACAGAGAAAATTATAGGGATCTTAAATGTCCAGATTAAAATAATTTTAGCCATTGTTTACACAAAGCACATGCAATTAAACTGTATAACAAGCTTGAATCTTTCATAAGATTTCATGACAAAATTCGAATTATATTTCAAATTGCATATTAAATATATTTTCTTTTACACTTGAGAAAATAATTTAACATTTAAATCAAATTTGAAATTTTGTAAAGCTGGTAGACACATCATGATATTTCACACATAAAAAAATTATTTCCCATGTAATATCTTCATTAAAAATAAATATGAAAAATGAGACAAAATAGAAATAGTTTAACGCTTCTTGAATTTTCTTTTGTTCATTGGCGTTGCTCCAAAAAATTTCTATTTATCGTTCTTTTGGCACTCATTAATTAAAAGGTTACGAAACAATACTATATAAGCTTCCTCATCTCACTCAGAAGAATAAAAACTACTCGTATGTATTAAGAGTTCTAGGTTCAACTTCCTTTTGAGCAGTAATGAAAAAATTCTGTCTCAGAAAAATTGTTCCAAAATACACACTCTTCTTCTATTTCTTTAACTCTTTTGTGTATTATACAGGGTGTTTCGAAACTCATGGGGAAAAATTTAAGAGGTGGTAAAAAACATCTGAACAAGCAGTTTTCACCATACAATGCATAAGCGGAGAGCCTCTAAATGGCACTGTAAGGAAAAGCATAAAACGCGAGTTTTCTAACATATCACCATTTCTACCGCAGATTTAAGGAGGCATTGCCTTTTCCTGATTACTGTACGTCGCCATGCCTCCTGAAATCCATGATAGAAATAACGATAGGTAAGTAAAATCGCGTTTTACGCTTTTCCTTACAGTGTAGTTCCTTACAGTATCTGTAGTTCATCGCTTGCTCTAGCACTATGCATTGAATGTTTAAAATTACTTATTGAAATGTTTTCTATCATTCCCTAAATTTTTGCCCATGTGTTTCAAAACACCATATATTTAGAATTTTCTAAAAATAAAGTATTTATTGAGGGGACTATTTTATTTACTTTATTCGAATAATGAAATAATTTTATATTAACAGTAAACTGAGTAGCAAATTAATCTAACATCATAATTTCGGTTACTGAAATTTCATACATCTCCTGTTCATTAATACTTTATAGCAGAATTTATATGCCGTGGAGTTTTCATATATCTAATAAAATGAGGGTAGTAAAATAAGGGACGAACTTAGTTTTTTTACCTCATCAGAGTGCTTAAGAAAAGATTCAGGTGGATATGAAAGTAACCATTTATTTATATATATATATATATATATATAATTCGTTTTTTTAAAAACTTTTCTTTTTTAAAGCATTTCATTATATTTCATTTTATTACTGAATGAAATTATTTTGCATATTTTTGCCGATAATTTCTTCACTTCTCAAACTTAATGATTCTTTTGTTCACTGTATTGGAAAATTATAAGGGCTCATTATTCTTCAAAATGTATCTTTTTTTTAGAATCTTAAAATTTTATTCGTATTAAAAAATTTTTTGTAACTTTTAAGTCTTTAAAGCGACTGTTTTTATTAAGACGCAAAGAGAAATTTTCGATGTAAAAAAGAAGAAATTTTCTTTATTTTTAACTAGGTGGACAAATTAATGGATTCATTATGTGCTGAAAGCGAAAATGTCTCACATTTACTGAATAAATTTAAAAACTGCTTCGAAATATGTGAATCCACGAATGGAAAAATTCTTAGTGAGCAATAATTTATTCATTTCCTTAATTTTTAATTGTTCCTAGCTTACTTTTTTGTTTCAATGTATTTCGAACGTCTGAGCACTTTTTTAAAAATAATTTTATCATTACGAAGAAAAAGAGCTTTCGGCATCTTTCTATTTGTTTAGTGTTTATTTTTTATTATAAGTAAATTATAAATTATCCATTGTGTAAAGAACACCTTTCTGAGAAATAAGTTTTTAAAAGAATAATCTATTTTTGAATTTATTTTATGATATTTTATTTTTATTAACTATTTTAAAATAAAAAGAATTTATATTAAAGGGTTGTTAGATTATTTTTATTATTCTAAAAAATTATTTTACAAAATTTAAGAGCAGATTTTTTTAATCTTAAAAGATAGTTACATTTATATCGTATGCTTTCACTGCATGGATTCTTTTTATTTAATTATCTATGAAATGGCATAAAACATGCAAATTAAAAGAAATTTCATCTCTTTTAATACATGCAAGAATTATCATTCCATTTATGGGTATAAACTATACATTCATTGTTTTTGTATTGATTTTGCTTGGATTATGTTATATGTGTCTTATCTATTATTTACAATACTAAAGTATCACAAATGCGATGGTTATCATAAAAATGTATTCTAATCGACAAAATTTTAACAGTTTGACACCATGAAATAATTCCCAACCTCATTCAGAGCATTTTCATTTATAAAGTTTTAGGTTTTAAACACATGAAACTGATATTTGTGTAGCTCTTTTAAACTTTTATTATTACTTACATTTATAATTAAAGAAGAAAATGAATAAATTTTATAAACTCTTGATTATTACTTCTTGTTGATTATTTATTTCAGTGGTATGCAAATTCTAGATTAAATGCTAAAATATTAAATAGTAATTTAAATATAAGACATTTTCTATTTATATCATTCAAATTCCCATTATTATTTGAGGAATGCCACAACTCATACTCTTAAAATTATTGCGTGTACCACTAAATATATACACATTAAAAATTGCATTTGAATATCTTTCATCATACTTTTTAATGCATTTATAATTAAAAAGAGGAATTTCATCATAAAATCTACTCCTTGTCTAGCGAAATAAATGTATTGTTCCAAAAAGTAAATATTTTGCATTTCTAAATAACTATCTTAGAGTAGAATTTTATAATAACGTAACAGTCTCTTAAATAAAATATTTTTACCGACATAACTCAATTGTATTAAGGATATCCTTTCCAGTAAATCATTTATAAATGCTGAGAATATTAGAACGCCACTCAACAAAGAATATAATTTCTTAAGAATTCACATCATTCAAAAACTATATGAGGGCTTAATTCTCTCAAAGAAAGGATAATTTAAATTTTCCTTGTAAAATTTAAATTCCTATTATTGAATATCAATGTCATTATTAGATTTTTTCCAATAGAAGAAAAAAGAGAAAAAATTTAATCTGAATTATCAAAGTTATTTTTTCATGTCATGAATTACTATGCAAAAATAAATTCAAGACTGTGAAATATTGCTTACTTTGATACACATAATTTGATTACTGTATTGACATTTGATTAAATAAAAAAATTCACTTTAAAAGCAATGCTATTTATTTAAAAGATGTAGTAGTTTCAGTTTATTACATTCACATTTCACAAGTAAAGAAAATACCCAGTATACGCATTCAAGAAATATTTAAAGTACTGAATGTTGTATATAATAAATACAGATATGATAAGCTTTTAATAAAAATTTGCTTAAATGATAAGATTGATAATGTAAAGTAAAACAGGAGTAAAATATAATTATTGCTGCTTTATATCTAAAAACGATACGATATGAAATTAATTACCATAAAAGTGTATGAATTTTATAAAATATTCTTAAATGAAACTATACTGCTCAAAACAGAAAGGGAATAAGCAAAGGAATTAAGAAAATCGTGTGAAACAGCCAGGCATGGTCATAAAATGGAGAATATACATGTAATAAAATGCAATGCAGAAATAAGGGTGCAAAATATATTTAATGGGAGCTTTAATTGTTTGAAACGTTCTAAAGAACATGAAAAGATACTTCAAACCAACAAGTAAGGTTACAAGTAAATGACAAAAAAATGTTGTTTCGAGATGATGCAATGTGTTCAATATAACAAGTGGTCCCCTTCAATAAATAAGATTGCTGCACATTAGTTTGACATAGATTGGATAAGGGTATCAAAAAGACTTTGAGGAATACTGTTTCATTACTGAAAATAAGTACAATCTCCAAATACCAGATAATAAAAGAAGGTACTAGTCTCCCTGCCTTGCGGTGTCCACAGATGTCCCAAACATGATCAATTGGATTTAGACCAGGAGAATATGCTGGTTACTCTATACGTTGTGTTGATTCGGCTTCAGACACGTTTTCCTCAAGATCAGCCTTTTGAGGTCTGGCGTTATCAACCATTAAAATAAGAGAAATACCAACGGCTGCATCGTAAGTTACTACATAAGATCTAAGTATCTCGTCTGCTTAGCTTTATAGCATCAAATTGCATTCCGAATAATAGGCAGGTCCATCCATACAGATTTAAGACTCTATTATCAAACCACCTTGTCTGTAATATGATCGTTACTGAAGGCTTATGGGGCTATTTTGAATGCTTCTTTTTTCTCTAGATCAAATCACGTTGGATGTCAATTTCCAGACTGCATTGGACTCGTTAGTAAAAAACACTTCACACAAGTCACGTTGCACTTAATTTCGAAGTTCAGAAACCCTCCTTCTTCGAGCAAAACGATATATTGCAAGCAAAGTAATATACACTATTGTCCAACGTGCATAGAGGCCTGCTGAAACCTGTTTCTGACTGTCTGGTGTCCCACACGTCATCCTGTTTCAAAATCAAGTATTTGTGCTTCTCAGTAGTATTGCTTGACCTCTCTCAACGAGCAATTAGCAAGATATATCGGCTATAAATTGTTGTAGTAACAAGTGGATGACTTTGCCTTGGTCAACGTCTAACATTCACTTCTTCTGGAAATTGATTCCGAAGACTTAAAATGCCACTTCTTGCTCCTCAAACAGCATCTGCTACCTTTTTTTTTTTTTTTTTTTGACTTCATGAATGCTGATTTCCATATGAAGCTTTCTTTGCTTCTATTTTCCTAACTTTTTAGTTTTGGACGTTTTATCTGAAGTTAGTTATCAATGCAAATATTTGTATATTTTTGTTAAATCCATGTGTTCCTCTAATTTTAACTGTGTACTGCTAGCTCAGTTTTGTGCATTAATAAAACAGTCGCATTTATTCAATCATTTCTTCTATATTACAACCAACCGTTAGAATTTAAGATTTTCACGTAGCTTACAGCTGCTTTATAATCATTTTTAAATCATGAATAATTTTACTTTTCTGTTTGTTTGCTGTTTTCAATATATTTTTGGTTTTAATACGCCTTACTGTATTTCAAAACGGCAAAGAATATACATTCATATTCATGATTAAGGTAATTTGAAAATTATGCCCTTTTTTGCTAAATATATTAAACCAAAAGCATTAATTGTGCAGCTAAAGATTTAAGCAAAAATTGAGAATCGAATATGTAATCGTAAACTTGTGTGTTTGCAGAACTGAGGATATAAGAATACGTTGAGAGAATACAAGCGCACGAAGTGTTTTCGGCTATTTTTGACATTTGCGTTACTCCTCCATGATATTCGCCATGTTTCTCTAAAGAGTTTGTTAAATTGTATAATATGTTCAATTTAAAAGAAAAATGCGTAGCCAAAAGACAGATAGAAGACAAAATCCAATAAAAACTGTGAATAAATTGGAGTTGGGCCAGACACAAGCGCAAATGGCTACAGAGCTCAATGTCGAGCTCAGTGTCGTCAGCAATTTGTAGAAACAGTTGCAGGATGCTGGATTCATATTGAGAAGGCCTGAACAAATCCACAACGGCGAAATAGGACTTTTATTGCTTAGATACAGGAGTGTGCACAGCTCTCACGTGTACTAATGCTATCATTGAACTTCATTTTTACGCTCTACAGTTATCTGAAGACTTCATAAAAGAGGGTGGAATGCCAGAAGATACGTCTTTTGAGTCCTGATTACCGTAGTATACATGAGAAAGCGGTTATCATGGTGCAAAGAATATGCGAATTGAACCGAATTAACTTCTGAGGAGCGCCATGCATTTTACAGAAGAGATTCTCCTGGACACTAATTCGTGACTTACCTGTATCTGAATATCATCCCTGCAGTATCCCGAAATTATCCTTTCTTTACTAGAGAAAAGGATGATTACGATGTTAGAGGTGTAATGGTTTGGACAGGCATTATGTTGCACCCTGCACATCCCTGTATGTGTTGACAAAGTCTCTTGTCAGCTAATATGTATAAATAAGAGGCCCTAAGGCCCTATACTCGACTTTTCAGAGGCACAGTTGGTTCTGGGTTCCTGTTAATGGACGACAACGCTCGTCCGCATAGAGTTCAGCTGGTTAACTATTACCTGGAAAGTGAAAATATTCACCAAGGTCAGTTAGATATCCCTACATTAACCCTATAGAGCATGACTGAATCACTCTTGGGAGAGCATTTCCACCTCACCATTCCCCTGTGAGAGCCATGCAGAAGCTAAAAATTGCCATTCTGCAGCAGTAGAATCAAGTGCCTCAAGACCTATTCAATTGCCTCCTGTCCAGTACGCCATCAAGCTGTGCAACCTGTCTGACTGTGAGAAGAGACCATAATCCATATCAAATCCATTTGAAGTTCGATATTACAACGTATCCCTGCACTATGAGCCTTACTATTATATAATCATACTAACATAAAATTGCTTGAATTGTACATCTTTTTCTCTGTTATGAATATATATTCATACCAGATTTCATTAAAATCTGTCCACGAGTTTTTTCAGAAATTCGACATAAAGTGCAAGTACTCATAATTTTGTACTTGAGTGCAGTTTCTTTTTCTATTTTCTGCCTCTTTTTTTTTAAATTTTTTTGAGTCATATGTGAAACATATTTTGTAAGCGTTTAAAATGCTTTTTAAATATTCCTCCACTTTATTCACATATTCATAAGATTCTTAATGTAACATTACAGTTAAGCAATTAAAAGGACAAGTAATGATTAAAATAAAATAAAGGCTGCATGCCAATTCTGGTGACTTTTTTTTAAATAAAATACTATTTAATTCTGCATTATATGATTTAATACATTTATATTTTGCTAACCCTTACGATATTAATTTTGATTAACCTTCAGATAGTGTGAGGACCACTTTTAAAAATTGCCAAAAATAGTCAAAGAAGGCAACCTACATCTTAAATTATTTTAATATGTATGACTTTCAATATGATTTTGTAACCTCATATTTCAGTATAATCGTAATTGGTACACTCATAAAATAAAAATCATATACGAAGATCATCATCAATTCGTTGGCTTCAAATGTTGAGCAAATATGAAATTCTAATTCCAGAAATATGGAATTAAACTATTAGTATTACATACATAATGGGAATTTAATCATTCTAAACATGTGATTGTTTTCGGAGTACAATTTTTCGAAGAAATATTTGGCTAAATTATATATAACTAAAAACAAAACCATGTTTGATAGCGGTTGATCTGGTAATTTTCAATTAAGGAGAAAGTGATTACGATTAGTATTAAGGAAGATGACAAATCATCAGTCCCGCCATTACTTACATCCATGCCATGTCGATGAAAAAAACTTCGAGCCTCGACATTTGAACTTCATTCAATTACGGTTAATTGATGGTTTTTGGAAACATGAATCCCCTATTTATTACTTACGAATCCATTTCTCTAACGACCTGGCTACCGCAACCTATTCAGAAGATATTCATCTATAAAGAGGATCTCAATATCTCGTTTTACATATCATTATATACAAAATAAATACAATGTTTATTGAAAGTAAATAGCTGCTATTTGATTCATTTTAATAAAATATGAATTTTTCTAAACTAAAAAGCAATTAATTTCAAATCAAAGAGCTAAGATTTTATAAGACGTGAAATCTAGCAAATACATATTTAATCAGTACTTGCTTTCCAAAACGCCTGATATTTCTTAAAACAAAATCATTCAAACGGAATGGTTCTTCGTTTTAAAATAAACAAAAAAAAATCCACTTGTGTACGATACAAAACGATACAAAAAACGAGTACGATATAAAAAAATGATAATATTCAGATGAATTGAACGAAATGTACTTCAATTAGATCTTTGAACATATATTTTAGAAATTTTAGAAACTTTAATTATTTGCAAAAACTGAGAAGTAAAATAAATCACAACACTTATGATTTTGAGAGCTGAAACGATTAAAGCACTGAATGATTTGAAAATAAAGATCAAAACACTTCAAATCTGGAACACATAAAGGCATGTCTAAACAGACGTTCTGATTCGATAACTTTTAATTCTATAAGTAGACTTCGCATAGTTAGATTATTCAATACTTAAATAATACCCTCATTCTGCAATAAATATAAATCGGAGCTTAAAAATATATTGCATTCATTTGATATTTATGCTGATTACTCGTCATTAGAATATGAACATTAATCTCTTAAATCAGAATCACAACATTTTAAATTTAATCTTATGAGGAATTAAACTAGTTTGTTTTATGTTCACCGCTATATCTAGAGATATTGCATATATAAACTATGATCCGATTGAGTCTTAGGCAAATTTATTAGCTTATATTTATTTTTACAGGACACTAATGCATTTAATATTAAACATTTAAATGAGTGACAAAAAATAACAATTTTAATGAAATATTTTACAAGATAATGTAATTACATTGCTTATTAAGTTTTTCTTTCAAACTATATAGGATGCAACTCTAATCGTTAATAATTTCTTTTGATAATCAAGATTACATTACTTAATTTTATTTTCATAATCTAACAAATGTAAGAAAATATTTAACTTCTTGGAATTCTAAAACATGATGTGTAAAATTTAAAAAAAAAAAACAAATTCAGTGTCATCTAATTTATTAAGAAGCATATAGAGTAAATCGTATTTTGATAATATATTATATTTATTCAGAGATAACTTCAAGGATTTTATTTTGCTTTAATTACAATCACATAATTGCTTCAAAATAAGCCTTCGTGACAAATCTCAAAATTTTAAACTGCAGCTGGAAAAGAAAAATGGAATTTCACCGAGAATATACTCCTCAATACGCCTTTCTAGAACCAAGTGGTTTCAAATTGTACTAATCAACGTTATAAAAAATTTGTAAATTTGATTAATTTCTTATTAGAAGCAACACGAGTTTCATTGACAGCTGTTCTTGAAATTTCGAAACTCGATCAAGTGAGAAAAATAGCACCTGAACAGACCCCCATAGGTCTTTATTAATATCAAAGTTTAAATGTGGAACATGACGAATAAAAAAAAAATTGATGTTTACGCTTCCCAGAGATACCCTTGAGATCCTTTTCTATTTTCAACCCTCCATCTTAGCAACAAATTTTTACTTTGTTTCCAACTAGATTACAATTTAAACAAATGTTTGACACTACTTATCCAGATTTGGCTTTTCAGCCAACTATCACTCACTCACTCTGATTTCAATCACTCCCCTCTAAAAATAATTTTTATAAACTCAATTTTTTCTGTAGGAAGCTTAAGCATAACCAAATATCCCTAAAATCAGTGGAAGAATGCTTGAAATTTTCATCCATTCTTAAATTATCTGAACACAAAAGAAAATGCAAGAATACTCTTCTTTTGATTTCCAACCATCCAGAAACAATAATCGTACAACAAAAGAAAGTCTACCCAATCCAAGTTAATGATGCGGTGATAACGTAAATGAGCACTGTGTACAAGAGTGCAGTGATTTTCAGTGTCATCAGCACAAATTCAAGTCTTTTAATGTAACCCTTTTAAGAGATTTTGCTACGAGCCTCTTTGCTTTCATTCGTGTCTAATGCCGAAAAAGAGAACTACACATTTGGGACACTCTAAGCTACATAGTATAACAACAATTCAAACTAAGTAGGTTTCGTTCTATTTAAAAATACTAAGTTCTTTCGATAATATTAAAGGTATTTGAATAATATAATTTATCTTATAACTTTCATATCAAAACCAATCAAAGGCAGATGTTTATCGAAGAAATGCAAATAACTAATTTTTTGTAATTTGTGTTATTAATCTGTTTTATTAACCTAAAATTTAATATTATATTAAATAATTGCGCTTAATCATTTTTTAATTAATATTTTATATAAATACTCGACTTTAAAAGAAACCTTACATATTTAGTAAAAAGAATATGTGATGATTAAAATATAATTTCAAGAAGTTAAATTACTTAAATAAACTTTATAATAAATTTATTTGATTAAAAAACGATTTTTCCAATTTATTTAGAAAAAAAAAAGGATTTTTTATGATTTTGATAAAAAAAAATATCCAACATGGAATATACCTACAAGTATAATTTTATGCAAATATTTTATGGAATGTAATAAATAAATAAATATATGGGTAAAAAACAATTTTTATCATGCTTCTATTTAAAGATGAACTAAAAGGTATAAAAAGGATTTTTTAAATGTAAAACAATATATAAATTTAAAACCTTCAGATATTAATAATTCTTTTGATCTCATATATAAGTAAGTATCTATGGTACTCAATTTAATGATAATTACTTAGTAGGTAATTTAGTTAGGCGCCTCATGCTTTATAAATTATTTATTATTTTGAATTTAAATTTTTTTTTATACCTTTTAGGTCCTCATTATATAAAATCTTAATTTAAAAAAAATTACTTATATTTATATAATTTCTTTGTAGACTGGAAATTTATATCTAAAGAGCAGCAAATACTTGAATTTGTACGTGGATACAAAATTCCAAATGAGGTGGCCTTGGAAACATAATGGTCATGGTCGCAAACTAGCCACTAGTGATTTCCAACGAGTCACAAGCCTTCATTCCATGAAAGATCTGCCATGTAGCTCGTGTTGATGTACGTTAATTCAGTCGAGGCTGAAAGTAATCCCGTTGGCGTTGTGTCGAAGTTAGGACGGGTGTGCCAGCTCAGATGTCTTTCTCGTCACATTACCGAGATTCAAAATTATGAGGTCAGTTGCCAACAGCCCTCCAAATGAATCGGACATTGTTAAGTGAAATCCCCCTCTCACCCTCAAGTGCTTCACTGCTTGAGCAGATTATAATTATTTTATTCCCATCGAAGTTATTCGTGTATATAAAATTTCACCATAATCAAATGATAGGAAATGGGTTAAAATTTGTGTACGAATTTTGAAATGAGATCCGGACCTCTCGAAGTTTTCCCAAGACTCCCTTAACTTCATAACTGTTTAACATATCTCAGCGTAGTATTGTGTACAAATTTTGAAATTTCTTTGGAAAGATATACATGCATAAGAACAAAGAAAGTTAAATAAAGGCTTGTAAAAAGTAAAGAAATTGAAAATAACGACACCAATTTATTTTAATATCAAATTCGTTTGATTCAGAAATCAAAACAAAATGACAGCCTCAGAGTGTTTTTGAAATTCTAGATACATTTTTTTTATCTGTTTTCACTCATTTTTCCTCGTCTGGTTTTTGTTGCATATTAATTAAGGAAAAGTTCAATCAATAGGTTGTAAAATAATAAGCTTTGCTGTGGGAATTTCACAACAATCCAATAAAAACTCTTAAGAAATTAATTGTTTTTGAAAACACTTTAGAAAATTTAATTACTGGAGAAGTAAAGCTCAAACGCTGATGCAAAAAAGTACACACTCACACAACTTTCTATTTTCTTTCATGTTACTATATGCTTAAAAATTCTGTTTATTTAACAACGTATTATGTTCAAATGGTTATGTTAATGAAATTTTGGAATAAAAATATTTTTTTAATTATGTAGATAATATGCAACTCATTCACAATCACAGAAAAATACCATTTTTGATACAAGAGGAAACTATTTATTTTTTAGGAAATATTGTGCTCTATTCTTCGTTATGTTAACATTTCAGATTCATATATTCGATATTGTTTATTAAATGTTTCGTTTTTACTGAAATATGAAGCGGATTCAAAGTTTAAAAACAGTTTCCAATTCAAACTTTTATCAACATTAGGGAAGATTAAAATGTTTAAAAGGATTCTCTCAGTATAAAAGTATTATGAAATAACAATTAACAAAATATTTTAAACTTATCTTGATTTATCTTCAGGTGTCAAAAGTGAATATGCCTTAAAATGCTGGAAAAATTTACAAATACTTTATATTTTTACATAAAACCTAGCTTAAAAAAATATTTTCTATCAGGCGGTTTTCTCCAAAGTAACATTTTCTGAAAACCTAAGAATTTTTCAATTCTCTTATTCCAGACCATTTATAGTTATTATTCAAAAAGAAAATAGTTCCAAAACCAAATATATTTTTCTTTGCTTTCATTTAATCATTTTTTGTGCTTTGAATAATGGCTGTTCTCAGGACTTTAAATATTAAAACCTATATATTTTTATATTTAATTGGTAATCAGTATATATATATATATATATATATATATATATATATATATATAACCAAAAGTACATTGTTATAGTTAAAATGCAACCTCCAGTGAAGCTAGAATATGCTGAATTTTTAATTTGTACATTGAGAATTATATATATTAGCACAGAAAATAGAGTAAGAATTAGTTTGAAAGAATCATAAAATTTTTCAGCTGTTTTACTTTAAATTTTTAAAAAAAAACAATAGCTGAAATGCTAATGCTTTAACTTCTGAAACGTTAAGGCGTTAAATTAGCTTTCCAATGTCAATTTATCGAAACCGTTACACAAAATGGTTACGGGATTTAGATATAAATTATCAATTAGGAAACACACACACAATAAATTGTAAAATTACATACAAAATACAAATAAAACAAATTATATAAATGCATGTAAAATAAATTTACTATCCGAAAAAAAGTACAAAAACACGTTACATACGTACGAAACGCTATGATGGAAAAGAATACAATAATTTCATGCTGGAGGTAACCTTTCCTGTCAGATGAAGAACAAAACAGACCTTTGAAAGCAAGCCAGATCAAACGCAACCTGCAACGAAAAAGCGCCATTCCCTTCAATACCCATATCAGAAAACAAAAGCAAGTACCAAAAATGTACTTTTAGCCTACACGTGATAAGGGTTTAGAAGTATCTAGACATCAGACCATTCTTTTGTCTTCCTCTTGTACTGAAAATCATTTGTCTTTATCGGTGGCACAGAATTTTTCCTACTCTTCTACTATGGAAGCCAAAATAGACAAATGTACCAAAGGGCTTTTATTATTTTTTTAGAGAATGAAACGTATATTCTTTCATTTCTCCATTTCTTTGCAAGATTCTTCTGAAAAGGAATAAGCTTTGGGTCGAGTTTGTCTTGATTTATGTTGTGATCCGTTTCTTTCCGTTTTAACTCAAGGATTGACATTTTGGATATTCGTAACTATTCTCTCATTTAAGAATTTAAGCGAATTGTCAGAATAGATAGATGGTCAACTGTATAAAAAGTAGACCTACTTTTCTTTAACATAATTTTATGTAGCTGGAGAGAAACATTTTGTACTTGAATGCAGAAAAATATGATTGCACAAAGATCTACTAATATTTATAAGTTCAAGACACAGGCATCATTCAGAATTAATAAAGTAAAATTTTTAAAGATATATTCAAATAGCTTTCAGATTTATTTTATAAATACAATACAGGAGTTTTTATTTCACTCTTAGACAACATAAGCTATCCTTTGTGGGTTTCCAAAAATAGTGAAATACTTTCCAATTTTACTGCCTACTTAGAAAATGTGATTCAAAGTATAAAAATAGCTGTATATTTACTTAAATACATGGTAATTTACTGCAGTTAATACAGTGAAATAAAAAATAAGATAAAAAAATCTATTTTTCCCCCCATAATTTACTACATGGATATTTTACATTTCAATGCTTAAAGTGCTAAATTCGAAATTAACAAAAATTATTCAGACAGGTCTCGGTTACCTTTGATGAAAAATGGAATTTAGGAATGAAACGCTAGCTCAGGTTTCCTGCGCATTACCTGATCAAATGATATATATATATATATATATATATATATATATATAATGAAGGAATTGAATATTTCATTTGGATCATAAAAAATTACTGATTATATGCAGAATATTACTATTTTTAATTGTAAACATTATGAAGATTTTATAAATGAAGAACTCCAGAATGTTGCAACACATGATTTTAAAATTGTTAATTGTTGTATAAATATAAGAGGTACAGGATTTATTCTCATCATCTCAAACAATTATAATTATATGAAAAATAAAACAAATACAAATTTCAATTGTTATAATACTCAAATTTGGCAATTAAATATGGATTTTAAAGAGAAGCTTTCAAATAGAACAAGTTCTATTTTAATAAAGAAATTAACCAAATGAATTTTAATAATAAGTATAGGATGCTTTATAAAACATTTTTTATATTATTAACATAAAAATATCCATTATAAAACTCCAAAATGACTTTTTATAGGATACGTTTATAAAGAATCTGGTAATTATGCGATATACAATAAGCTGTTATTTGAGGATTATATATATATATATAGTATATTTATATATATATATTTCTATATACAGGACGTTTCGAAACTAATACGCAAGTTAAGGAGTGATAAACAAGCAGTTTTTTGCTACCAATTTTAATCACCATGCCTCCTAAAATCCACGGTACAAATGACTATATATAAGAAAATTTACGATTTATGCTTTCCACTAACGCGCCGTCTAGCGGTTTACCACTTGCTCTCCACCTATGCATTGAATGGTGAAATTTGCTTGTTTATATTTTAGATGTTGTCTATCATCCCTTAAATGTTTGCCCCTGAGTTTCGAAATAACCTGTACACACACATACACACACACACATATATATATATATGTGTGTGTGTGTATGTGTGTATTATATTTATATATATATGTATGCGTGTGAATTTTATATATATATATATATATATATATATATATATATATATATA